>JASTWQ010000267.1:0-274879 GCA_035220615.1 Leptothorax acervorum | reverse complement strand
AATAACATTTGAAGCAGCAAGAAATAATTATTATTAATTACTGTGTATTGAAATTATTTTGTAAAGGTAAGGTAAGCATTTCCCTTTATTTTGTTTATTTTTTGTTAAAATTATTAAATTGATTTATTTTGCTCAATTCAACATTTTTATTAATTTAAAAAAAAATGATTAAATTTAAAAAAATAAAAAAAAAAAAACGATTTGCAAAAGATCAACGGGAATCGAACCCGGGCCGGCGGCGTAGCAGCCACGCGCCTTAGCTGCGGGACTACGCCGCTTCGTCGAAGCTCTGCGCTAGCGAACCGGTAGACTTGCGTCGCAAGATTTTCACAAATTTCTATCTCGAAAACGGTTGAGAGTTGCGCGCTAGGGCTTTACTATGTTTCACTGTTAGTGAAGGGTTACTACAGGAATAAGTTTCATTCAAATCCGTTTCCCGGTCGTCGTACCCTCCCCTGTTAGTGAGATCCTGTTTAATCTTGACTGGTCCAGAGTATGCATTTTCTTCCTTATGATGTCAACAGCATCGGATTTGGAAGGAAAGGAAACTCGTAGTGGTCTTATACGGCCTTTCTTGACGCCTCTCAGTCTCCGAACTCTGATATGAGGAGGATTTACAGGTCGTATTTTTTTGACTATCTCCTCGGCCATGTCCACATCACTCGATGCGCCTTCCGCAGAAGAGGTTGAGGAAGCGCCAGATTCCTCAAGATCATAGAAAATCAAGTTGGATGATCTTATCTCCCTGTCCGAGATTTCGGCAATTAATCCCTCCTGATCAAAAGAAGGCATACCTGAAGAGAAAGTTGTAACGTACGCGATCTTGTTCTATGGTCTGAAGTGTATTTAGGCTCCATGGAATCGTCGCTCGGTATGAGAGATGATAAACAAAGAATGGCTCGATAGACATCGAAGGTGGCGAGAGTGAGGAGCCGCAGGGACAAATGACGAAGACGAGGTCATACGGTGATCTTATGCACGCCCCCGATCATGCGGTTTATCTGCACCGAAGGCGTAACGATCCGAGTATTTCTATGGAAAAGTATGCGATCGACGGTACAGTTCGAGCGGATAAGCCGACACGTTTATAAATTTTTTTTGTATGTTTCTGTTGCAGGAAATTTGACTTTTTGGCGCTTGAAACTGAGATCAAAAGAACGTGAAGAACATGGACGATAACAAGAATGAAGCCGCGAATGAGAATTTGTCAGAGACTGAAACCAGAACAAAACGAGATACTGTTAATCAAACATCCAGCGATTCGCCCGCTAATCCCTCGGTAGATAGTTCTACTGATACTTTAATACCCAATAACGATTCCGTCGTTCCAGTGGTAAATGGAGAGAAAGAAGCGTAAGTGTACAGTTTTGAAATTTGTTACAGTGTGTTGAAATTTGTAGGCCGCAAGCAAGTTCGTCGCGCGATATTGTTTCATCATGGATTGAAACTGGCACTACTACTGCACAGGTTGTTTGTCCTTCGTGTAATCGCAATCACAACGAGGGTAGTGATATGAGTGTAACGATGCACCCCCTGAAGATGCATGGTAGTTTCGGCTGACACCCGTCGGACACCGCCCGGCCGAACACCCGCCGGGCGGAGACGTGGGCGCGCTGCGCCCACCACCCTTTTTTAATCGTTATAAAAGCGATCTCGCCGCAAAACGGCTCGAGATGCAGCGGCCGACGGAACCCGACCGCCGCCGAGCGCCGCCGAACAGCGCGATCGCGCTGACAGCCGAGACCGGCCCCATGTGCGAGGCCGATGGGGCCCGACCGCCGCCGAGCGCCACCGAACGCGCTGACATATAAAACCACGCGTTCGGCAACACGCACGCGCAACCCCCACATCGGGACGGTTCACGATACCGTGTGTCTCGGTATAAAAAGGAGATAGCACGATAAAACGACACACTTGATCCCGAGCAAAAGTCCGATCCAGTAGCAGCAGAAAACCGTGGTCGAGAGCTCTCAGCCACGATCGAGTGCTCTCGCTACTGCTATCCTGAACGTATCCTTCCTAACCCGCGAAGGCAGAAAAGCCGAGGTGGAAAGCTCTCCGTCTCGGCCGAGTGCTCTCGGTGCCAACGCATTTAAATTCCTCGCCCAGCGATACCTCCGCGATAACTCGCCCGCGCCGCAACACTTCCGACACGATACGTCACAACGCCGATGCGACTGCGTCGCCATGAGCGCGCGCCGCGCCGCCCGTTGCACGACGAATTACATTCCGCGTGAAAAACGTACCCGATCTATAGCCCGACTCTATATTGTACCAGATACACCGCCGAACCGTATTATATCATTTGAAATTATATATACTTTGCCGTACTGGGCCGCCGCGCCTCCAAAGTACACGCGCCGGTATTCTATTTGAAATTATATTATACTTTGCCGTACTGGGCCGCCGCGCCTTCGAAGTACACGTGCCGGTATTCTCTTGAATATTATTATATTTTGCCGTACTGGGCCGCCGCGCCTCCGAAGTACACGCACCGAATTTTCTTTAAATTATATTATACTTTGCCGTACTGGGCCGCCGCGCCTCCGAAGTACACGCGCCGATAGGTCTTTGAATTATATTATACTCCATCGTACTGGGCCGTCGCGCCTCCGAAGTACGCGCGCCGATAATAGCACCTCGCGTACAGGCACGAATCTGATCGGTGTAAATCCACGCTGTGAACTTTAGTCACCACTCTGTTTATTCAAATCTTTACTATAATAAATCGTTCTTTTTACGTTAACTCAACCTCTCTCTCACGTCTATTGTCTCTAGACCTCCCATCGAACTCCTGACCCGGCGAGCTAGTCCGCGTTCGATACCGATCTATAGGCAGTTCGTTATAAGTGATACCAGCGTTTCCATTGATATCAAGAACTCCCAGTAGCATATTATGTCCAGCTTCTCCAACCCATCAGGACGTGTGCTAGATAATCCTGACTGGCTGGACGACGTTGACGGTCTTCCTGTCATATGTTGCGATGTCCAAATGCGAGTACAACAAATTATCGTAAAGCATAAGGTACTTAAAGCTGTAGTTACTGGTATTTTATATACTTCTCTTCTAACATGTTTCTCGAAAGTATCTAGTAAAATATACGTACAGAAGAGATAATTTTGTTTCCAAAATTTTTTAATACCTTTGTTGTAATATTTAATTTCCAATTACTTTTCTAGCTTAAGGAGGAAGACCTTGAGAAGAAGTTACCACACGACGAGGTTGGCACTAATCAAGCAAGTTTGCAATCATAACGCAGACACCGATCGTATCGACGACATCGTAAGTAGTCCTTTGGACATTTTTTCTTACTTCTTTACGTGTATGCGACGATATAATAAAAATAATGTACGCGATGACCTGCAGGGCTCATTACCTGATTCGGTGGGTAGCGCCGGTGAACATGGAAATCATTACCGTCGGGACATGTCCTGGGAAGCTGCGGAGGAATTAGGTCTTGCACCTACCTTATGGGTGCCTGATCACGCTGTGACTCGATGCATGGGATGTACACACAGAGTTCTGGCTCGGTAGACGCAAGCATCACTGCAGGTATGCATTTTACATAATAGAACAGTAGACGTTAGTAGAGCTGCTACTAATAATAGGGATGAGACTCGCACACGTACACAAGGATGAAAAAAACGCAATTTAATAAAAGAATTTTTTATATTTGACAAAGAAAATAATCATTTAATGTAGTTTTTTTTATATTAAATGCAATTTCAATCTCCAAATTTAACATATTACAATTTTGAAAAATTCGACAGGAGTCACGGTGGAGACCTCACGTGGCAAGCCGTAAATTACGATTCGTAAATTTCGTTTTACAGTCAAAATAATGAGAAAATCGCGTTCTACCTGCGATATTTGTAATCAGCAGCATCTTCTTCAAGAAGCTACAGAGCGATTTTTTGGAAAAATGATCAAAATAAAAATTCTCAAAAGTACAGCTCGCTGCGGTTCAGGTGTAGTCCCTCCGAATTCGTAATTTTATTTATTATAAATGTTTAAGAACCAAAATGCAAAATCCGGCTCTGTAGCTCCAATTCTAACAATGTAAAGAATACAACAAAACAAGGTTCATGAAAAAATATCAATTTTTTGAGACCTAAAACGAAATTTACGAATATCACTAAATCTTTAAAATAATGAGAAAATTGCACTTTAACTGCGATATTCGTGATCAGCAGCATTGTTTTCAAGGAGCAATAGGCAATTTTTTTGGAAAAATGTTCAAAATAAAAATTTGAATCCGTAATCCACCCGTGACTCCTGTCGACCCTTACGTCAAATTTAAAACAAAGACTATTGTAAAATTGTTAGTCGTTAAAAGACTGAATTTGTTATGAAAATTATATTTAATAACATTTATATAACTAAAATATCGAGTCTATTACATTGCAGAAGAATTGTGAGATAAATCATGGACAATCTACCAAACATTTTTAATTGTTTGTTTAAATTAAGAGAGATTGCCGGTTACATAGTATATATTTTATTTCAAATCTAAAATAGTATAGTTATTAAATAATGTAATAAGTCAAAACTAAAAAATTTTTAAATGTTTGCAAAAGCATAATATAATAATTCTGATTGCTGGACACGCATCTGACATTAGTGAATACAATATAGCTTATGTCTGTGACCTTCGGCTTAAGGCTCCTGTTCACTCACTGCAGCCATCTTGGATTGATGACGTCAGAAGCGAGAAGAATATCATAAAAATTCTTGCGACGTACATTCAAATAAAATTGTTTTTCAATAAGATAGCATTTGTAATCGATAGAATAGAGTTGTAAAATATACCGAAAACATTCCTTTAATCCACATATGTAAAATTGAATTGTGCTAATCAAGGACGAAAACTAACCGTTTGACAGCTGCCGAATTAAAATAAATATTTGTTTTCACATATTAAATTATAACCAAATGGGAATCTTCGGTATATTTTAACACTACAAAAATTGTTTAAAATATAAAAGCATTGCACTAAAACGAAAACTAACGTTGTAAATCGCGAGAATAATTAGCTTTTAAACGTCATTTTTCACGCCTTTTAGTTCATAATTTTGCCAGGTGTGACGCTGTGTGTACTGTCAACGCGGACTTGGCAATCGAGCCAGCAGGAGCTTTAATACCTAATTTTCCAGTTGCATAATTAACTCAATACTTAATCACAAAAATCTTCTTAATTTTTGCAACAAATAAGTATCTTTTTTAGGAAGTTGAAAGTATTTTAATAATTGATTTAGTTTTGAAAGAGAGAACAATAAATAAAACGTTTTCAGTTTCATACATAATAGTCACAATTGTAGTAAGTAAATTACTTTCAAAAATACTCCTGTTCAAATTGTTACATCATAGAATACTTTATTATATATAGATGCTGTGGCAAGATTTTTGTGCCTATTGGCTCCAAGAACTCTACCCCCTTGCCTAGCGAACAGCTTTACAATCCCGTAAGAGTGTGTAGTGACTGTTATGCGCAGTTACACCATCATCACACAAGCTCCTGTCAATGTAATGCACGACACCAGAAAGTTAAAACAGAAAATGAGGCAGACTCTTTCGAAGCGGCGACTCTACAACAACCAGTGACGTGTCAGAGGTCGAGGAAGTTGCCACCCACTACGACCACGGTGTAAGAAAGGAAGGTCATGCCACGGCTATCTCTCCACTATATGAGAGCTTGACGCCCTTAGTGAGGAGTCTCCACAAAAATCCGCCAGCAGCACGTAGGCCACACAGACATGAGGTATTTGTGTGCGTATGCACCACCAACAGTTTCACGTTCACACCGTCGCGCGTGGTCCGTATTTACATACAGATGGTACATGTAGGTCACTAACCTCGTAGATCGTGTTTTCCGTTAATTATTGAATTTTTTATTCAAACAAGATGGGTCGAAGATGTGCAGTTCCGCATTGCAAAAATGGCCATCGACGTCATGAACACGAAAAAATTACTATTTTTTTAGTCTCCAAAAATGATATTCAAGTGTGGTCGGAAAGGCTATGTTGTGCTTTAAATATAGAATCCTGCAAAAAACATTGCCGACAACAATTTGAATGTTTATCAAAAAACGCTGGACTATTTATTCGAGATAGTTTTTATTTTCAATTAGAATTTTCTTGTAATGAGCATAAAAGTGACATTTTATCATATTGTATTCATTATTATATATAACTTCGAATACGACAATTTGCAAAACAGGAAAATCACAAAACTAAAAAAGTTTCTCGAGAAAAAAAAAATTATCGAGATTATGTACAAATTAATTTTAATTTTAATTTTGATTTTTTAATACTGTTATAGTATGAATATTTTATAGCTTAATTTTA
This sequence comes from Leptothorax acervorum, assembly GCA_035220615.1. Classification (NCBI taxonomy): domain Eukaryota; kingdom Metazoa; phylum Arthropoda; class Insecta; order Hymenoptera; family Formicidae; genus Leptothorax; species Leptothorax acervorum. The sequence continues at coordinate 268,534 of JASTWQ010000267.1, read as the reverse complement.
AGTCGTTTGAATAAAATAAATTTTTTTTAAACTGATATTGTTTGCTTTAAGGGGTCATCTCACTTTGACCGGTCGAAAAAATCGATTTTTCTTTTAAGTGAAACTTTTTAGGCGCGGGGGGTGATTCGAAACGGAAGCGTTACGGAAGTTTGTCACGGAAGTCTGTAACGGAAGTCCGTCACGGAAGTCCGTCACGAAAGTCCGTCACGGAAGTCTGCACGAAAAGTTGAACCTTCTAATGGGAGTGATTCGGTGCGGGCGCGTCACGAAAGTTTGTCACAAAAGTCTGTCACGAAAGTTCGTCACAAAAAGTTGAAACTTCTAATGGGAGTGATTCGGTGCGGGCGCGTTACAAAAGTCCGTCACGAAAGCCCGTCACGAAAAGTTTAAACTTCTAATGGAAGTGATTCGGTGCGGGCGCGTCACGAAAGTCCGTCACGAAAGCCCGTCACGAAAAGTTGAAACTTCTAATGAGAGTGATTCGGTGCGGACGCGTCACAAAGGTCCGTCACGAAAAGTTCAAACTTCTAATGGGAGTGAATCGGTGCGGGCGCGTCACGAAAGTCCGTCACGAAAGTCCGTCACGAAAGTCCGTCACAAAAATTTATGGTATCTGAATTAAAGCCTGTGTAATTAACAAATCAAATTTTAACTATAAATAAATTAAAGCCTATGCAATTCACAAATAAAAATTGTTTTGTGAATTAAAGCCTGTGTAATTCACATATCAAATTTTCATGTCCTTGCCCAGTGCTTCATAGCGCGTTCTTTTCGGAGCGTATGACATGTTTGCGGAAGCGTTCGCCAATCATGGCGACGCACAACTCCCTCCCTAAGTGGATATTTCAGATGTTCGATTAGCGATTGATAGACAGACGAGTCTTTGTCTCCGGTGCGAGAACTTGCGAGTGAGAACGTGAAAGTAAAAGTCGTTAAAACCGGAGTAAATTGAGAGTTAAGAGTGCGAAATAAAAGCGTGCGAGATAAACTCAGCGAATTAAAGTTTGCGATATAACTCTTTGCCTTAAAATCAGACAGTGTCGAATCCGCTAAATTTAACGATAACTTGATCGTTAATGAAATCAATTCCGCCGTTCCGTTGGACCGAGGAGCAAGACACGGGTTGACTGGTGGTCACGGGCGTTTTGAACTCGGATTCAACGAATTAAGTACATATAATTCTGACTCAAACCGGTGTATCATGATCGGAATGAAAGGTGCTAAGAACAAAGAAACGTTTGTTAAATCAAATCTCGCCTTTAAGAGTCTCCGACTCTTATTTACATTTCTCGTTCTCTCTCCGACATCTTCCAAGTATTTTGTCAACAAACGACAACATAATTTGTCCTTCTTGTCTGTCACGAAAGTCTCTCGCTCCAAACTGTCACTTTCGTTGTCATGTACTTTCTCGTTTCCGCCAGCCTTTCCCAGGTAGATCACAAAATTATAATTTATTTGTAAAAGATGTCAAAAAGGTGAAAAAGGAAGCATAAAATTGGATATTGTACACTATCTATAGATATAATTGCATCTTAAAAATTACATTTGACAGAAACAAATTCTTATCAGTACACATAAGTAAATATTACTTATCATGACAAAATATAATAGTATCATAAAAAATAGTCTATTATAATAATAAACTGTAAATTACTGACAAAACGAAAAGGAAAAAATATTAAATATTTCATTAAAGTTTTGTAATATATACATATATACATATTTATTGGAAAATGAATGCAAATTGTATAATAAAAGTATATGTCTAACTCTCTCTCTCTCTCTCCCTCTCTCTCTCTCTCCTCTCTCGCTCTCTCTCTGGTGAGTACCGCATGTTGCTGTGTTTTCTTGCTCTGGCTTTCGGCGAACTCCATCTCTGCCGAAACTGCCTTCGGGCCGTTTTGTTACAGGTTTAAGCAGGTTTTTCGTTGCTTGTTAAGATAGATATTTCATCTTTCTTTCCTTGCAACTGCTGTGCTGGATATCTTGGAGTACAATTTCATTTCCCATTCTAACCTCACTTTTGCCTGATCTTGGGATTGCGCATGTATTACCATCCGATTATTTGTTCATGTGGCGATATCTGTGAGCTTTGATACACACCATCAACTGTTACCCTCAGAACTGCTGCTTTGCATTTTGGTTTTACTCCTCGCTGTAGTCACCTCATCAATCAATGCCACAATTAAGAATTGATGACACAACAAATGCGCTTTTGCGTCAACTAATCGAGCAGTTAAAGTCGTCCGATGCGCGATTCTCCGCATTTGTTGAGGACCAACGGCGCACCAACGCTGTACTGAATGACAAACTGAATCAGTTGATCATTATCGCTAAAAGTGTCGATCGAAACAGTCAGCGTATCGCTGAACTAGAGCAGCAGTGTGCTGCTCTCGCAAATGAAGTGCGCGATTTAAAGAGTAATCTGAGTGGTCCTCATCTTGTTCCGCAGCCTTCCGCGTCTCGAGTCTTGCGAACATTGGATATTATTATTTCCGGGATACCAGGTTCTCTGACCGACACATCGGAACAGCTTGTCTCTAGTGTTTTTCGCGCGCTGGGTACACCGCAGCTTGCTTCTGATGTTCTCGAGACTCGTGACGTGAGGGGTAGTGACGTGTCTGCGATGTCTGCGATGCGTGGTGTGGCGCCTAGCACTGTTTCTGCCTCCGATCGTGCTGTCGCTGCTGTCAGACGGCGATCTATAATTGTAGTACTTAAGTCGCGACAGATTTGCGACTACATTCTCAGTGCTATGCGCCGTAAACGTCGACTGACTGTCAACGATGTTTTCTCTAAAGATGTCCCCGGCCATATTTATATAAACGAACTGCTTCCTACGGATATTTACAAATTGTTGCGCCGGACTCGAGTTAAGGCCAGGCAGTTATCTTTCAAGCATGTATGGTGCACGAACGGTATGATTTTTATCCGCAAGGTACATGGTCAGCCTCCCATACTGATTACTTCTGAGGCTGATTTAGCAGGGCTTCAATGACCCTCGGCTGACGCTGGCTGTGTTCCTTCTGCTTTGCTTGGTTGTTCTGCGTTTGCTTACTTTTGTGCTAATTCCCTCCTTGCTCATCTTGAGTTAATTCATGCTTTCTTGGCGTCTAAATTTCTTCATATTATCTCAATTTCTAAGACCTGGCTTCACTTATATATTTCCGACGATCTTGTTGACTTTGACATTTGTGACGGCACATGCATGCCTTTTTTATTCACCACTATATGTAATACGATTTACATGCTTTTTCACTTTACGTTTAACGTGACAATCGCTTTAGGTTTAATGAAAGTTCTACATATGCACATGCGAGCCTCTCTTTTTCACCACTATGAAATATTTAATGATTTATAAGCTTTTTCACTTTATGTTTAACATTATAATCGTTTTAGGCTTAAGTAAGTTCTACATTGGTCTAGTTTACGTGGTTATACTTGTTCTTTTGTTTGAGAGAGCACAATAACTGAATTCCGTTGATTTATAATTCTTCAGCAGTATTTCAGATAATTTACACTTTTTCAACGAAATTTGGGTTATGTGACGCAATATTATCATATTAGTTATGTATATTCTAACATGTTTCACTCGAATTATTTTGTTTTATAATAAGTCGTGAAGCATTGGCTAAAGAGGAAATAATATTATTACCTTTTGTTTTATTGTCATTATTATCTTCATTGTTTCCACTATTGCTTTCTGCTTTATTGTTGTTATCATACTGCGTCTTGTATCTTTTTATTTTAAACATATTCTAACCCCAGATAGCACAGGACATCAAATGACGGCATAATGCCGTAATAATGCCGTCAAAGTGACGGCAACACGTCAAGTTTCCGTCACTAAGACGGCAATATTACGGCAATTGACGTCACTGTGCTATCTGGGACTTCTGTCTTTTGTATTTCGCTCCTGCTTATTTCATGTATATCTTTGTATAATTCATTATTTGCCTAAAGTCTTGACTATGGCATAATAAATAAACTCAAACTCAAAATCTCTCTCTCTCTCTCTCTCTCTCTGTGTGTGTGTGTGTGTGTGTGTGTGTGATGGAAAAATACTTATAATCCTTAATCAATAGAAACAAAGATTTTTGAAGAAAGAATATTACATACTTCGATACTTGGAAGAAGTATTTTTTAAAAATGTTATTTCTGTATTTTATAATATCTACATTATTTATAAATATAGTTTTAAATAAATAGAATATATGAGATTTCTTTTTATAAAAAAATTAAATAAATAATCAAATTTTTTTCAGTTTCTCCAACTAAAAATAGAATGTCTATACAAAAGTACATTATAAAGGAAAACTTTCAAATTACAATTTTAATTACTTTATTTCATAAAAAAATATGGAAAAAATATGAAATTTATTTGTATTAGTAAATAAAAAATTAGTTTGGACAAGGTTTAAACTAAAAATAGTTAATATTTGTATATGAAATAATTAATAAATTAATGTAAAGTTAACAAGGGTCAGCACTAAGTATACTTGTACAAATTTATAATATTAAATAATAATATAATTTATTTATTTAGATGAGTTACATAAAATTTGTAAACGTTTTAACTCAAGTTCAATTTGTCTTCAGTACATTATAAATAGTTTTTTATAACGTACTGAAAAAAATTTAAACTTTTAGCTAAAACTACTATTTTTATGTAACTTGGCTAAAAGAAAGAAATTATTTTATAATAAAACAAGTTTAAAAGCTTACCTTTTTATTGTTATTGTGTAGAATGTATTTTCCTAATGTATTTGCCTAATGTCACACAATAATGAAAAACAGAAGTAAAAAAAACGGTAATTATGCATAAAAGGGGCATCCTCTCCGATTTGCTTGATATTTTAGTATGTTGTTGGGGATGTCTTCCCGAGTCATTTCATATATATATATAAGGGTCGGACTCAAATAGCTTCGGAGATACAAGCTGAGAAAAGAGGTATTTATGCATAAAAGCGACTCCCTCTCCGATTTGGTTTATTTTTTAATATGTTGTTGGGGATGTTTTTCCGAGTCATTTCATATATATATATAAGGTCCGGACTTAAATAGTTTCGGAAATACAAGCTGAGAAAGGATAAAAATAATAAATACAAAAATAAACGTTCAATGATGATTTATTCAACACTATCATTAGGAATCTGAAGGATTTCAACCAAATGTGTGCTTTGTATGTGCTTCAACTTACAAAGCACATACTTGTAAAGCGCGTCACTAACCTATAGGTTAGTGGCGCGCTTTATAAGTATGTGTTTTGTATGTGCTTCAACTTAGAAAGCACATATTTGTTAAAGCAGAGAACAGTTGGTATATGAAAAATACATATTTATATGTATGATGAATAGTTGGTACATAAATACCCATCCCTGCATGCGGAGAAGTGCGGCAGTCCCTGTGTAGTACAGCCTGTTTGTTTATGTTTTCAAAGTGACTCTATTGGTTTGTTTACGCTCGGATTACCGCATTCTTTCATGCAATGGCTGAAATCTTTCAGATTCCTAACGATAGTGTTGAATAAATCATCATTAAACGTTTATTTTTGTATTTATTATTTTTATCCTTTCTCAGCCTGTATCTCCGAAGCCATTTAAGTCCGACCCTTATATATATATATGAAATGACTCGGGAAGACATCCCCAACAACATATTAAAAAATCAAGCAAATCGGAGAGGATGCCCCTTTTATGCATAATTACCAAAAAAACTTTCACGAAAATCTTTTGCAAAGCTACAATCTCAGTGTGTTCAGATTCCTCACGACCATTCAAAAGAATCTCAAGAATCGGTCATAATTGTGCGGATTGAAAGCAGTTCCGGATTTCGAACTCGTCGGACAAAGATGTGCAGGCGTGAGTGGGGAGAAGAAAGCGTATGTGATCGATCATGTACAGAAGAACAGAAAAGTGTATTTTCAAGAATATGTACAGAGTTCAAAACGCGAATTCAGTGCGATCGGACAGCGTGCGATATCGCGAACTATTCGAATCGCAATATAATCTCACAAGAGACAAACGTGCGGAAGTGCGCGAAATCTAAGTGCGAGAAATCAACGTACACGACAGACTTTGCTCGAGAGCTCAGCGCGAAGTGCGAAGATCGGCTTTTGGGGCGGGCTATTTATTGCCTCCGACCTTCCAGAAGATTCCTGCGATTTTCCACATATCCGCGAATCTTCCAGAAGATCGGAGGACAAGTTGTTTGTTATTTTGCAGATACAAACATCGTTCAACGAAACGACGATTCAAGGGCTCGCGAGTCGCCGCTTGGAGCCTGTCGACGCGCCAAGCCAAATAGGCGAGCGCGCTCTCGTGATTGGCTCGTCGCGCGCGGCGCGAGCTCTCGCGGAACCGCGGTCTTTTCCGAACATCCCGCCCGCCTCGTCGAGTATCGATCGACGACATGTGCGTGCATCTTCAATATCGATTTGCGTGTTTGCTGGCCCCTCGGCTCTAGCACGTGGTCGGTCCGTGCGCGGATCAGCTGTTTCGCGAAAATCAATATATCGATTTTCGAGTGTCGGCGGTGTGCCACGAGCGACGTTGTGAATGCGTCTAACCTTGAGTCGTGAAATACAGAGCGAGATTGTGAATCGTGATCCTTTTAACGAGCTCATTTTAAGTGACAGTAAATCAATTATTCATGTCGCGAGAAAAGCGGTCGACAGCTGACACCGTGGTACTGGCGCGAGGATCTACTGCAAGGCACAGATAAGTTATATTTTAAACTAATTAAAGAAAACTCGAGAGATATTTACAGGGGGGATTAAAAGGAAGTTTAAGCTATTTACAGAAAGATATGTACAGACATATGTACAGACATTGACAGGTGAGGTTATGTCGCGCCGCGGACAATGTTCACGGATCGCGGTCGGCGATGTCCGTCACCGGCAAGGGGACGAGCTTCACCACGGGGCGCGTAAGCTCGCCGGTGGCGGTTCGCAGGTCCACCACGCGGACCTGGCCGTCCTCCCCGGGATGCAGACGCACGACTCGCGCCAGCGGCCAGCGGCACGGGGGCGTGGTTTCGCCCTTGATGAGGCAGAGCTGGCTCTCCTGGATGTTTCCGCGCGTCGTCCACCACTTCGGTCGCGGCGTGAGCCCCTGAAGATATTCGCGGGACCATCGATCCCACAGGTGGTCCCTCATCAACTGCAGCAGGCGCCAGCGGCTCAGGCGATTGGGCGGCACGCCAAGGGCGGACGGCTCCGGGATGGCTGTGAGTGGGCCTCCGATCAGGAAGTGACCGGGAGTGAGTGCCGCGAGGTCCTCCGGGTCGTCTGACAGCGGCTGAAGCGGGCGAGAGTTGAGGCACGCCTCGACCTCAGCGAGGAGTGTGCTCATCTCCTCAAATGTCAGCCTCGTCTCGCCGATGACCCTGCGGAGATGCAGCTTCATGGCCTTCACGGCCGCCTCCCACAGTCCGCCGAAGTGCGGAGCAGCGGGGGGGTTGAACCGCCACTGGATGCCGTCGTCTGCCAGTCTTCCGACGATGCGGTGAGCCTCTCGGCTGGCCGCCTGGAACAGCGCTCGAAGTTGGCGGTCGGCCCCCACAAAGTTGGTGCCGCAGTCGCTGTAGACGACCCGGCAGAGGCCCCGGCGGGAGACGAAACGGCGGAAAGCAGCCAGGAAGGCGTCAGCGGTGTAATCGCTCACCACCTCCAAATGAACGGCGCGGGAGCTGAAACAAACGAATACGGCCAGGAAGGCCTTGTAGGCCTTGTGGCCTCGCCCCTTCGTCGTCCTCAGGAAGATCGGGCCAGCGAAGTCGACCCCGGTGTGGAGGAACGGGCGACTTGGAGTGACTCGCGCTCTCGGCAGGTTCCCCATCAGTGGCTGCGGCGTGGCCGCCCGCCATCGGACGCACGGTAGACACCGGTGGATGAGGCGGCGAACAAGCTGTCGGCCCCGCGGTATCCAATACCGCTGCCGGAGGTTCGCGAGAGTAGCCTGAGCTCCCCCATAGAGGACACGGCGATGGCTGGCCTCAACAATCAGGTAGGTGAGATGTGAATCCGTTGGTAGAATGGCCGGGTGACGCTGGTCATAATCCAGCAGCGAGTGTTTAATGCGTCCTCCGACCCGTAGGATTCCGTCAGCCCCGAAGACCGGGGAGAGCCCGCGAAGAGGGCTTCTTCCGGACACCGTTCGCTTGGCACGGACATCCTCGATCTCCAGGCGGAAGGCCACCGCCTGCACCACCCGGATCCACTGTAGGAGCGCCTCGTCCAGCTCCGTCGGGGTCAGCATACCGTGGGCAGAGGTCGCGGGCCGCGTCCGCCAGCGGCGGATCCACGCCGAGACGCGAAGCAGGCGTCGGAGTGAGGAGAAGCGGGTCAGTTCGTCGGGCTCCCGTGCGTCAGCAGCGGCAAAGCACTGGGCCGCCCGCCGTTCCGGGAGGTCGTCGTCGTCCGGGAGGCCAGGGTCCGTCGGCCAGCCCGTTGGGTCCCCGATGATGAAGTCTGGCCCGGTCCACCATAGCGGGTGCTCGATCAGCTCCCCCGGAGAGATACCTCGGGAGGCGCAGTCCGCCGGATTTAGTCGACCAGGTACGTGCCGCCACGTAACATTCGGGCCCGCCCTCTGAATCTCAGCGACCCTGTTTGCCACATATGTCGCCCATTTTGCAGGATGCCCGCGGATCCATCCGAGTGCCACCGTGGAGTCAGACCAGAGGAAGGTTGGCACGCCCTCCAAGTGGAGCGCCTCGAGGGTGTGTTCGACCAGCTTGGCGAGCAGAGCAGCCGCGCCCTGCTCCAGTCGAGGAAGCGAGACTCGCTTTAAGGGGGCGACCTTGGATTTCGCCGTCACCAGGGAGACGCGAGGACCGCCAAGACCTCTCACCACGAGGTAGACAACGGCAGCATAGGCTCTCTCGGAGGCGTCCGAGAAGCCGTGAAGCTCGACGTTGTCCCTCGGTGAATCGTAACCGAACCATCGAGGTATCCGGATCCCCTCTATCAAGGGGAGCTCCTCTTCGAGTCTCGTCCACGCAGCGGCCTCGGCGGGAGCCAAGGGGGAGTCCCAGTCCAGGCGCTGAATCCACGCAGTCTGGATCAAAAGTTTCGCTCGAACAATGAGCGGCGCCAACCAGCCCAGCGGGTCGAACAGCCGAGCGGTCTGCGAAAGTACTGACCGCTTCGTCGGAGGTGATATTACGGAACGCCGGACGGTGAGCGCGATGTCGTCGGTTGTCGGGTTCCATCGAAGCCCCAGGACGGAGCAATCATCGGACGGCAGGAGAGCGACGGCTGACGGCTGCAGTCGGTGCTCTGGAGGAACGTCCTGCAGGAGGGCCTCGTTGTTCGCTGCCCATTTGCGGAGCGGGAAGCCGCCCGCTAGGCATATCGCTGCCACCTGCTCCCGGCGACGGCGGCACGCCTCCAGTACAGAGGCCCCGGTGAGTACATCGTCCATATAAATCTCATCCTCCAGTACCTCGGCTCCTAACGGGAAGCGGCTCCTCTCGTCGGCCGCGAGCTGGCGACAGGACCGTATCGCGAGAAACGGCGCGCACCCCTGACCGTAAGTTACGGTGGCTAATTCAAATATTAATATTTGTCCGTCTTCTTCGCACCACAGGATCAGCTGCAGACTCCGGTCATCAGGGTGGACCAGGATCTGCCGGTACATCTTCTCGATGTCGGCAGTGAAGACGTACCGGTGACGTCTCCATCGAGAAACGACGTCCGACAGGGGCGGCAAGAGATTCTGTCCCGTGTGCAGAAATTGGTTCAGCGAGCCGAGTGCAGTACGCGAGGAGCCGTTGAAGACGACGCGGATTTTAGAGTCGGAGCCCGATCCCTTGAGCACGCCGTGATGTGGCAGAAAGCACACTCGAGCGGGATCGGCAAGTACTCCGAAGTGCGGCGCCATGTGCCCGAGCGCGAGGTACTCGCTCATGAAGGCACGATACTTGTCGCCGAACGCCGGGTCGCGCGCGAAACGTCGCCTCATGGTGTCGAGCATGCGGGAGGCCGCGCGACGCGTGGCTGAAAGGTCCGGTAGCCCCGACCGGACCGGCAGTCGGACCTGGAAGCGGCCGCATGGAAGACGTCGATGGGTCCGGACGAAGTGGTCTTCGCACTCCTGCTCGGCCGGGGTGAGTGGCAAGGCAGCACGAGGTGGCTCCTCCCACTCCCAAAAACGACGCATCACCGCGGTCAGGTGGAGCACTGGAGCGACGACACGGCGGATACCTGGTGGCAGGCCCCCACCGCGCCCATGAGCAGCCACCCGAGACGCGTTAATTGCGCGATAGGCTCCGAGGGACCGCCGCGGCGGAGATCCGGCAGGACAAAGCACGCGTAGGCCTCCGCGCCCAATAAGAGCTCGACGGGGTCCTGGTCAAAGAACTCGGGGTCAGCCAGGGCGAGACCGTCGATGTGCGGCCACGAGCGAACCGAGCTCTCGACGCCACCGCTGTACAAAGTCAACCGCGACAACACCAAGGCGGAAACGTTCATCGTATACTGTTCATCCCGCGACAAGAGGGTGACCGCGACACGTCCCCTCGAGTGGTCCGTTTGGAGTCCCCCTACGCCGTAGATAGCGACGGACGTCGGCGTGCGCGGAAGCCGCAGGCGCTGAGCAAGGGGCTCGGCGATCAGCGAGGTCTCGGATCCCGGATCGACCAAGGCGCGGACGGAATGGCGAACCCCATGGCGATCGGTGACGAAGACACGCGCGGTCGCGAGTAACACAGGCGCGCACTCCGCGGGTGGACGCTTTGCGACGTGGACTGTCGGCGTCGAACTAGGCGCGGGAGCGGGCAACGCGGTTGTGGCAACCGTCGCGAACGCGTCGTGCAGCGACGTATGATGATGACACGTGCACCTGGCGCAAGTCTTTGCAGAATTACACTCACCGATTAGATGACGACCAAGACAGTTCCAGCACCGATGGTGAGTAGTTGCTATCTCTCGTTTCTCCTGTGCCGTCTTTCGTCGGTACTGGTCACAGAAAGCAATAAAATGCTCTTTCTTGCAGATAGGACAGCTGCGACTGGAGTCCGTCCCCTGGGTCCCAGCGTGGTTGGCACGAGCGGAGCGACTCTTATCGCCCGGCTTCCCCGACGTCGATTCACCTCTGGATGCCCGCAGAGCCTCCTGCGTCATCATCTGCTCCTGCAGGAAGTCGCGAAGATCCTCGTAGGCAGGTGGCATGGCGGACCTCCCGAGCGTGTTCTCCCATTCGCGGCGAGTTTTGGCATCGAGAAGGTCGACCACCAGATGCACAAAGAGGTCAATGCCGTCCAAGATGGGACGTCCGATGCCATCCAGGGCGCCGACGGTGGAGACCACTCCGTGGAATATCTTCCGAAGGTCAGCGGCGGAGTCCGACTTCATCTTCGGTAAGGCAAGGAAAGCGGCGAGGTAAGATCTTACCAGTAGTCTTTTATTCTCAAAATGGTCGATGAGAGTATCCCAGGCGCGCTCGAAATTCCCTTCAGTCGAAGGTAAGTTCTTTATCAACTGCTCAGCGTCTCCCTTTACGCTCGTCTTCAAATAATGAAACTTCTCCACTTTCGACAGGGCGGAGTCCGAGACGACAATGGAGGAGAAGAGATCACGGAACGCCGGCCAATCTTCGAACTTCCCCGAGAATTGCGGCAGCTGGATACGAGGCAACACGCTGCGTGAAGTCGCAGGCTCCGTCTTGACCGACTTATGCGACTCATCGGAGGAAGCCGCCTCAAGCAGTCTTTGTTCCTGTTCGAGGAGCTTGGATCGTTGTTGGATGTAAGCAACCTCGACTACCTCCATGAAATCGTCGGTATTGTACGCGTGCTTATCAAATTGCTCACCGTAGTCTGCTTGCAGAGTCTTGTGTTGCGCCAAGAACTTGTTCCATCGTTCCTCCAGGACCTTCAACGTGGATCGTACGAGAGGAAGCGTCATCTTGGCTGCGCCGGCCTTGCGGAGATTCTCCATCGTGCGGGCGATGCGCCCGTGGAGATCTCGTTGTGCGGAAATTAATCTTTCCATTCTGTTGCAGATGGTTCACTCACTGGTGCGACGGATCACTTGCCGAAACGACGATCACGGAAGCGGCGATCGCGGAATTCGAGAAATCCGGCTCGAAGGACCAGAAAATGTGCGGATTGAAAGCAGTTCCGGATTTCGAACTCGTCGGACAAGGATGTGCAGGCGTGAGTGGGGAGAAGAAAGCGTATGTGATCGATCGTGTACAGAAGAACAGAAAAGTGTATTTTCAAGAATATGTACAGAGTTCAAAACGCGAATTTAGTGCGATCGGACAGCGTGCGATATCGCGAACTATTCGAATCGCAATATAATCTCACAAGAGACAAACGTGCGGAAGTGCGCGAAATCTAAGTGCGAGAAATCAACGTACACGACAGACTTTGTTCGAGAGCTCAGCGCGAAGTGCGAAGATCGGCTTTTGGGGCGGGCTATTTATTGCCTCCGACCTTCCAGAAGATTCCTGCGATTTTCCACATATCCGCGAATCTTCCAGAAGATCGGAGGACAAGTTGTTTGTTATTTTGCAGATACAAACATCGTTCAACGAAACGACGATTCAAGGGCTCGCGAGTCGCCGCTTGGAGCCTGTCGACGCGCCGAGCCAAATAGGCGAGCGCGCTCTCGTGATTGGCTCGTCGCGCCCGGCGCGAGCTCTCGCGGAACCGCGGTCTTTTCCGAACATAATAAAGTCACATATTTTAATTACCATTTACAAAAATATATTAAAACATATAAATATTTTGGAAACCAAAAAACGCTTTTATCTATATTATATATAGTGTACAATTTCTTTTTTTTATTTTATCATTTTTAGATCATTTTTACGTCACTTTTTATCAGTGACTTTTAATTGACAAATAAAGCTGATATATGATGAATGATGATATCCTAATTATATCATTATAACTTTTGTGTTTTGTACCTGGATACCACGCTCTTTCTAAGCGATACTGGCGATCTCAGTCGCGAATAAAACTCTAAATCGCGCGCGAACAAACTTGAAGCACGGGAAAGATTTATAAAAATATAAGATTCTAAATAGCACCAACACCATGGCAAAAATTTGTTTTTTAATTTGTTCAGAATTGAAATATAAGTAAATGTGTTATTTAAAAAAATGTAAGAAAATGATTTTTGACAATGAGTTTAGTATTAATTTCGAGGGAAATTTATCCGCATTTTTCCAAAATTGTTTTTAATGTAAAAGAAGGATTGTTTAACATAGAGTTTCGTGTTTTTAGGCGACGCTGGACAATTAGTGGAATTGATATTCGTAAAGTTAGCCAGTGCTAATTAATCAAAATGGCGAAATTGAATGTGGACCGAGAACGAGAGTTGCGCGAAAAAAACCGCACTAAAGCCAATACGACAAAAACTTGAAGAGTGCTGCAGAACGTGCACGGGAATATACAGCTTGGAATAAAACATTGCTTAGCGAAAGTGCTGGAGCAAATACGAAGAAAACTCCGGCGGAACGTGCATGTAACTATAGAGCTCGAAAAATGGCGTTGCTTGACGACAGCGCTACTGCTGCCACCACAACTTCGGCGAAAAGTGCGGCAGAACGTGCACGTGACTATTGAGCTCGAAAAATGGCGTTGCTTGACGACAGCGCTACTGCTGCCACCACAACCGGCGAAAAGTGCGGCAGAACGTATACGGGAATATAGAGCTCAGAAGAAAACATTGCTTGGCGAAAGCGCTGGAGCAAATATGAAGAAAACTCCGGCGAAACGTGCACGTAACTATAGAGCTCGAAAAATGGCGTTGCTTGACGACAGCGCTACTGCTGCCACCACAATTTCGGCAAAAAGTGCGGCGGAACGTGAACGTGACTATAGAGCTCGAAAAATGGCGTTGTTTGACGACAGCGCTATTGCTGCCACCACAACTCTGGCTCAAAGTGCGGCGGAATGTATACGGGAATATAAAGTTCGGGAAAAAACGTTACTCGCCAATGTTGCTCAATGTGTGCAGAATCTATTCCGTCATACCGTGGTTATCGTCAACATAAAACTGCTCATAATGAATTCAATAAAAATTTAAAAAATAATACTTTCGGTCATGCGTGCTCGGTTTGTGACAGATTGTGGTTTAAGGACGATTTGAAAAAACCGACGGCACAAAATGAAGAAATTTTAAAAGCATTTCTTCCAAACGTCGATATGGGAAATATAGCGATATGCTCCTCTTACAAACTGTTGCTGGACAAACAAAACATCCCTGCAATGTCTACGTACAACGGTTTCAAATATCCGGAAATACCGACGCATTTACCTCCATTGGATTTGGTGTCAAAGAGACTTATTTCTCCGCGGATTCCATTTATGCAAATAAGGCGACTGCGACACGTTCACGGGCAATATGGTATTTATGGACAAATTATTAATGTGCCAGTTTCTGTGAATACAATGATCAATCGATTACCAAGAGACATTGACGATGACCATTGTATTAACGTTCATATCAAACGAAAAAAATTCACACATCTAGTTTGTGGGGAACTCTAATAAGATCCTCTGCTTGAATTGCTTAAAAATGCTTTATTATGAACTGTTATACAATGCCGACGTGAACTGTATCGCAATCGTATCGAATCGAATCTAACGGAAATTGGTGGACGCCGCCCTGAGTTCCTTCGCTAACGCCATCTCTACATAATCTCTATGCGCACTAACTAACTATGCAAATCCACTTCTGTGGATAAGCTGTAATATGGTACATCAAATAAAGTTCTAACAAGAGAAAACTGCATGTGATACTTTACATTCCGGCCCCCATTGAAAGAGCATCTTTCAATCAAATAGAAAAAAGATAGCTGTCAAACAATAAACTGATTATGTGTATCTATGTCTCTAAATCTATTCTAATATGCTAAGTGTTTACTATAATTTATGACTCGAATAAACTTAATGCTAACACTGACTCTAGTCTGATTCTATAACTCACCGAGTCTGAACCTGAATTAAAATCTTAAAGTCTCTAATTTTTATATGGAAGCGCGCTTATTTTCTTGACTGCTCGCTTATAGCTCCCTGTAGATGTACGTATGGTCACGACCCTGACGATTCCATCGTCACCTGGGTGTAGTTCCTGGATCCGTCCTAGCTTCCACTGTAGTGGAGAGAGATTGTCCTCGATCATAAGGACCAAGTCTCCGACCTGTACTGCGTCCTCGCCTTCCCTCCATCTGGTTCTGGTCTATAACTGCTGCAAATACTCCCTTTGCCATTTGTTTGAGATTGCGCTTCTATGTACGTGCATGCTGAGATAAACCGCCTATAATATTTTGTGAGAAGCTATAACATGAGTTTCTAGACTCTTTACAATTCTCGAAGCTTCGCGACATGTCGATTCTTTTCTCTGTATATATATAAAAATTTCATGTTATAGTCCTCAATTTGCGGAAAACAACAACAAAGGTAAGCGACGTTTCGTTGTTAGCTTGCGCGCTCCGACGACGCAGGCAGCCGAAAGCCAACCGCTATGTTAAGACTCGCGTCACGCGCCTATCAGGAGCGGCTCCTTGCGCGAGAGCCCCCTAATTACCAATCGCGCTCGGTGGTCTGGGGTCACCTCAAGCGTTTTAAGTTGATTGGCAATCAGCAAAAGACCTGCCCCTTTTCGGAACAAATAAAACGGCCTGCGTCGCCGGAGACGGGCTCTATCGCTGTTCACCCGCAAGTATTGTTCAAACCGCTAGTGCAACCGCCTTTTGATCCGCTTTGCTTTCGCATTTTCGCTCACGCTTAAAACTATCTTCGCACGCCGCTCTTGATCTTTGCGCGCCTTTGCTTATTGCGATTTATCTGGAAAAAAGACTGTATAAATAATCGGGTTATTGGACATTATAATAAATTGCTTTATTTGGAACTTCGCTGTGCAAAAATTGACCATTCCTAGCGCTTGTCCTTCCTGCTCCGCGTTATCTCTATCGCGTCCGCGCTCTCGAGTACATTTTCTGGTCCTTCGAGCCGGATCTCGCCGGCAACCGCGATTCGGGAGTGCCTGCAAAAGAGAAGACAACCATGAGTATGGACCAAAGCGCCCTACTGAGCGGTCAACGCGACCTCCACGGCCGCATATCCCGCACAGTGGACAACCTGAAGAAGATGGGCTCAGCCAACATCACTCTCAGCGCAGTCGAAACTCGCATTCGCATCCTCGACGAACTCTGGATGAAATTCGAGGCCCAACACGAGCTTATACGAGCTTGCTACAAGGAGGGGTACACTGAGAGTGAGTACGCTAAATCCGAATTAATTGATATCGCCGAGAATACCTACGTGCAGCAAAGAAGCGTGCTAACCGGATACGCGGAGTGCTTCAGGACCGCGCCGCCCTCGTCGCAATTGGTTACGTCGCAAGAACAAAGCAACGAACGTGCTCCAAAGACCTCGTTGCCTCGCATAAAGTTGCCACAATTTTCGGGTGCCTATGCAGATTGGCCGTCCTTTCGCGACCTTTTTTTGTCGGTCATCGGGAACAATACAGCCATATCAAACGTCGAGCGATTCCATTATCTTCGGTCATGTGTGCAAGGAGCAGCTGAAAAATTAATTCGTTCGTTAAACGTTGTCGGAGATAATTACGACCGCGCATGGGCGATCCTCAGTAAGCATTATGAAAATAAAAAGGAGCTTATACGCTCCAACTTCGCGACGTTTACCGCCGTCGCGAAAATGAAAGGAGAAACCGCAGAAGAACTTAGCCGAATTTTCAACGCCGTCACAACCGCCGTCAACGCTCAGGAGAGTATCGGCAGGCCCATCGAGTCCCACGGGATGGATCTCTTCAACCACCTCGTAGTCGAGCTTTTTGATCCGCGAACGCGCCTCGAGTGGGAGTCCTCCACCTGCGACTCCGTCAATCCGCCGGATCACGAGACACTCACTGACTTTATCACAAAGCGCATTCTGACACTTAACGCCGCGAAACCTAAAACCACGTCTAAAGTTTCGGAGCCGCCCCGATACGCGAAAACTCACGTCGCGAAACACGGTTCCGATCCACAGTGCGCGCTGTGCAAGGGAAAACACACGTTAATGACTTGCAGCGAATTCAAGGCCAAATCAGCCAATGAGCGAAAATCCTTCGTGGAGACAAACCGATTATGCTTCAATTGTCTCGGTAATCATCTCGTAGCGAAGTGCCAATCCGTAAAGAACTGCTTTATGTGCAAGTCTCGGCATCACACGATGCTGCACGAGGCTCACGCTCTCGCGCCGAAACCCGAAGAAGTCAGCACACACGTCGCGCGTCAAGCTGACGACCGCAAAGCGATCCTCCTCGCGACCGCGCGAGTATCGATTGCCGACCGCCATGGAGATCCTCACGCCGTTCGGGTTCTCATCGATCAGGGATCCGAGGTGTCAATCATCTCAGAACCCCTAGTGCAGCAGCTCCGCCTGCAACGCTCATACTCCACCGTAACGATCTGCGGAATCGGAGGCTCAAAATCGGGATCGACTCGCGGGAAGGTGACCGTGAGCCTCACCTCCAAAACAACCGGAACAGTAATCTCCGTAGTCGCGTTCGTCTTGCCGCGCCTCTCGTTGTATCAGGGCTCGACAACGAAATGCGCAACAGTCTGGCCGCACATTCAAGGACTTCCACTGGCCGATCCGCAGTTCCTGGCCAATGATCCAGTCGAGTTACTGCTCGGAGCTGAAGTTTGCTCATCGATCTTCGAGGAAGGCATCCGCAAGGGCGGACCTCAAGCTCCGATCGCCCAAAAAACGGTCCTTGGTTGGATCATCTCAGGGGGCTGCGGTGCAACAGCTCTTCACGGACACCGCGGTTCACACCAATGTACAGCAGACCATGAGCTTCTCGAGCTTGTGCGCCGCTTCTGGGAGCAGGAAGCCGAACCTTCCACCCCCGCCGCACTTACACCAGAAGAGCAGAAATGCGAAGAGATCTTCGTGCGAACCCATGAGCGCACGGCCACGGGGCGGTACGTTGTAAGATTGCCGTTCTCCACAACGCCATCAACTCTCGCCGAAACTCGCAAATCAGCAGAGCGCTTGTTATCGGTCATGGAGCAACGATGCAGTCGAAACCCTCGCTTCGGTGAGCTCTATCGAGCGTTCATGAAGGAGTACGAGGACCTTGGACACATGACGGTGGTAAACGCTTCATCAGAGGACAACAAGCGAGGCAAGTGCTACTTGCCCCATCACGGGGTGTTCCGAGAGGCCAGCACCACAACCAAGCTCAGAGTCGTGTTCAATGGGTCACAGCGCACAAGGTCCGGAGAGTCGCTGAACACTCACTTGCTCGTTGGCGAGAACCTTCTGCCATCGCTTTCCGACGTAGTATCGCGTTGGCGCCTACACCCCTACGCGATGGTGACAGACATCGAGAAGATGTATCGACAAATCATCATTCACCCCGACGACCGCGTTTTCCTGATCGTGCTCTGGAGACTCAACAAAGCTGATCCCGTGCGCGAATATCAGCTAAATACCGTAACGTACGGTCTCGTGTGCGCGCCGCACCAAGCGCTTCGAACTCTCCTTCAGCTAGCCAAAGATGAGAAATCGCGATATCCCCGGGGAGCATTCGCGCTGAGAAAACACAAATACGTCGACGACATCCTCACGGGAGCGGACACCCCGTCCGAAGCGATCGAATTACAAACGGAACTTTGCGAGTTGTGCACGGCGGGCGGGTTCCCTCTTCGAAAGTGGGCCGCGAACCGCGAGGAAATTCTCGCGGGAATTCCTCAGGAGCACCGGCTCCACCAAGAACCGCACTCGTGGCAAATCGAAAGTCACTCCACCTTGGGCCTGCAGTGGTACCCAAACGAGGATAGTTTCGCGTTCGTGATACACCCGCGCACAATCACTAAGTTCACAAAGCGGAGCGTCCTCGCAGAAACCGCGCGTTTATTCGACCCGCTAGGTTGGCTGGCTCCGGTCGTAATCCGCGCAAAAATTCTCATACAGTCCGCATGGCTGCGGAAGTTAGATTGGGATGCTCCGCTCCCTCGTGAAGACGCACACCGCTGGGAGCTCTTCTTCAAGGAGCTTCCCACACTCCAAAGCCTCCGCGTAAATCGATGGCTTGGCACCGGCCCCGGCAACCAACAGATTCAACTTCACGGCTTCGCCGACGCGTCCGAACGAGGATACGCCGCTGCTGTGTACCTCCGCATCTCCGCAAACGGCTCCGTAGCCCTGCATTTACTGACGGCCAAGAGCAAGGTGGCACCCGTAAAACAAGTGTCACTGCCGCGCCTCGAACTTTCCGCCGCCGCCTTGCTCACAAATCTCGCGAAACACACGCAAATCACTTTAAGTCTGTTCTCAGCACCGATATATCTCTGGTCAGACTCCAAGGTCGTCCTTCACTGGATCCAAGGACATTCCTCACGATGGAAGACCTACGTGGCGAACCGCGTGTCGCAATCCAGCCGATTGCGCTTCCCGGGGGATCGCTCCGAGTGAGCTCCAGAAGCACCCGCTATGGTGGACGGGACCAGCCTGGCTACGCAAGGACGAGACCTACTGGCCAACCGAGAATCCCGAGCTGCCAGAGAACGAGCTGCCCGAACGACGAGTCGTAGTGCAAACGGCCACCGAGAAATTCGAGGCCGAGCCCGAGACGCTCCTCAGGTTCTCTTCTCTGCACCGGCTCCTGAAAGTCACTGCCTGGTGCTCTCGATGGCGACACTCCGCTGCCCGCACCGCACTCACTCTTCAACCAGACGAGCTGGACGAAGCTCTATTTCGATGGCTTCGCGTCGTGCAAGGATTGCACTACGCTTTCGAAATCACCGCAATCACAAAAAACGGCACTGTATCGCATCGAAGCTCACTAGCAAACTTAAACCCGTTTCTAGATGATCACGGCGTGCTGAGAGTTGGAGGACGCCTGAAGCACGCACTGCTATCTCACGACGAGAAGCACCCGATAATCGTTCCACCATCTTCGTGGCTCACTCGACTGATCATCGACTCCTGCCACCGCCGGACACTGCACGGGGGAGTGCAGCTCACACTCAGCCTCATCCGCCTCCGATTTTGGGTCCCACGAGGCCGGACCATGGTCAAGCAGACGCTGCATCGCTGCATCACTTGCACGCGATGGCGAGCTGCCACTCCGCAACCTACAATGGGAAATCTACCACGAGGAAGGGTCACGTCGACGCGTCCGTTCCTCCGGACCGGTTTGGACTACGCTGGCCCTATCCTCATCCGCACGAGCAAAGGACGAGGGCACAAGGCTCACAAGGCATTCATCGCCGTTTTCGTCTGTCTCTGCACTAAGGCGGTACACCTCGACGTGGTCTCCGATTACACGACGGAGGCATTCCTGGCCGCATTCCGTCGCTTTACGTCACGTCGAGGCCTCTGCGAGGAAGTTTATTCGGACTGCGGCACAAACTTCGTCGGGGCTGACCGAATCCTGCAGGACCTCTTCCGCGCGTCGTCGACTGACGCCCGTCGCATTGCTAACTACGCAACCTCACAGGGTATCAAATGGCATTTTAATCCGCCTGCCGCACCGCACTTTGGAGGACTCTGGGAGGCAGCGGTGAAATCCACGAAACACCACCTTCGACGGGTCATCGGAGAGACCACCCTCACTTTCGAGGAAATGGCCACTTTTCTCGCTCAGGTTGAAGCCTGCCTAAATTCACGACCGCTGCAAGCTCTATCCGACGATCCAGACGACATTTCCGCACTCACACCGGGGCACTTCCTTATCGGGGCTCCTCTCCTGGCCGTGCCTGAGCCGTCACTTGAGGAGAAAGCCGACAGCACGCTCTCCCGGTGGCAACACTTACAAAAAATGCGCGATCACTTTTGGTCACGGTGGTCGCGCGAATATATCCAAGGAATGACAGCCCGACCAAAGTGGCACAAAACTGAGAATGCACCAGACGTCGGAGCCCTATGTCTCATCCGCTCCGAGATCACTCCACCGAGTCGATGGCCACTTGCCCGAATCGTAAGACTGCATCCCGGAGACGACGGCGTCGTTCGAGTCGTGACAGTCCGGACTTCTACGTCAGAGCTTGTGCGACCACTCTGCAAGGTCGTGCTACTTCCTGAGACCAAGGATTCCACCACCGCCTGAAGATACGTGAGACAAACGACACCCTCAATATTCCCTTTCGTTTCTTTTTCAATAGAATTATCGTTCACTTGGCCCTCTGCCACCGCACATTCACTTTCACTGCACTTACTCAAAGTTCACTCACTTAAAATCGAGTCGTCAAATCTAATAAAATACGCGTGATGTTATCCGATCGAGAGCTTCGCGTGTAATCGTAATGCGCAGTCGCGAGGCCCCACGCCGCGGCCCGCACGACCCTCGCGCCGTAGTAACATGAAGTCATCGATTTATCGACCATCCTTCGAGTAGGTGGAAGGGAGTAAACTTCCCATCGACCGCGATGTTTCGTCATTGATGACGAGGCGGGCGGGAATGTTTGAGATTGCGCTTCTATGTACGTGCATGCTGAGATAAACCGCCTATAATATTTTGTGAGAAGCTATAACATGAGTTTCTAGACTCTTTACAATTCTCGAAGCTTCGCGACATGTCGATTCTTTTCTCTGTATATATATAAAAACCTCATGTTATAGTCCTCAATTTGCGGAAAACAACAACAAAGGTAAGCGTCGTTTCGTTGTTAGCTTGCGCGCTCCGACGACGCAGGCAGCCGAAAGCCAACCGCTATGTTAAGACTCGCGTCACGCGCCTATCAGGAGCGGCTCCTTGCGCGAGAACCCCCTAATTACCAATCGCGCTCGGTGGTCTGGGGTCACCTCGAGCGTTTTAAGTTGATTGGCAATCAGCAAAAGACCTGCCCCTTTTCGGAACAGATAAAACGGCCTGCGTCGCCGGAGACGGGCTCGATCGCTGTTCACCCGCAAGTATTGTTCAAACCGCTAGTGCAACCGCCTTTCGATCCGCTTTGCTTTCGCATTTTCGCTCACGCTTAAAACTATCTTCGCACGCCGCTCTTGATCTTTGTGCGCCTTTGCTTATTGCGATTTATCTGGAAAAAAGACTGTATAAATAATCGAGTTATTGGACATTATAATAAATTGCTTTATTTGGAACTTCGCTGTGCAAAAATTGACCATTCCTAGCGCTTGTCCTTCCTGCTCCGCGTTATCTCTATCGCGTCCGCGCTCTCGAGTACACCATTGTTGCCAAAAATCTTGGCGCAGCTTCTGTACGTGTTGCCATCTGGATAGATGATTATCTTTGGTGTCTAAATAATTCCATTCAGCTGGTTTTTTCAATGAGTCTCCAATAATAAAATGTGCTGGAGTAAGAGGCTCAAAGTCATTAGGATCTGAAGACAAAGCTGTTAACGGTCTACTATTTAAAATGCCTTCAATCTCGACCAGTAGAGTATAATACTCTTCGAATGTAAAATACGGCAAGTCCCTCATGACAATTTTAATGTGTCTCTTGACGCTCTTTACTGCTGCCCCCCAAAGGCTGCCAAAATGTGGTGATCGTGGTGGTATAAAGTGCCACTTGATGTTTTGTACAGCCAGCTTCGTAGCAATGTGCTGTTCTTCCTTCTGGAGGAATGCGTAGATCTCTTTCAGCTCATTTGCCGCTCCTACCAGATTGGTGCCGTTGTCCGAGTAAACGTGCGCACACGTCCCTCTTCTGGAGCAAAATCGTCGAAATGCTGCCATAAATGCTTCTGTAGATAGGTTGCTTACCAGCTCTAGATAAACTGCTTTGGTTTTGAAGCACACGAAAACTGCTACGTATGCTTTGCTGATAGGAATGTTCCCTCTTCTCTTACTTTCTCGGACATTGAATGGTCCGGCGTAATCGATGCCACAAACTAGGAATGGTCTGCTGGCACTGGTGACTCTGGATTCTGGTAGATCTGCCATCCGTAGCTCTGGAATACTTGGTCGATATCTGAAGCACGGTATGCATCTTCTCACCACCTTCCTTGCTTCTCTTCTTCCTGAAAGAGGCCAATACTGCATTCTTATAGTTGCCAAAAGTTGCTGAGGTCCACAGTGATGTAGCCTTATATGTTCTTGTCTCAGTATAATCTCCGTAATGTGATGCTTCGCTGGCAATAAGATTGGATACTTTTGATTAGGTGCGAGCTCTGCATGTTTTAACCTACCACCTACTCTGATGATTCCTTCATCGTCCAGGAATGGATTAAGAGCGAATAATTTACTCTTAGCGTGCACTGGTTTTTCCTGCTGCAAGGCCCGTAGGTCTTGAGGAAAGCTCTCCAGTTGAACCATACGACTAATGGTCAGCTCTGCATTATGAAGTTCTTCGGGTGTTAAATGTACGGATTGTCGTTGACCTGATAAATTGCCCTTTAACCGTAAACAATATGCTATGACTCTCTTGAGCTTGTTGAATGAAGAATATCTCTGGAAAATATCCTGTCGCGTTGTTGAGTCCGTATCTTCGCGTGAAGAACCCACAAGCACAATTTCTTGGCGTGTTGCTATATCATCTGTTGGTATGCTAACAGGTGTCCTTGGCTATTGCTCTTCGCGTGTAAGCCATCGTGGACCGTTCCACCACAACTTGTTCGTGGACAGCTCTTCGACTGTTGTTCCTTTTGAGAGTACGTCTGCTAGGTTCTGTGCCGAATCTCGGCTTGTACCGGCCTGGCACCGGTGATCCTGTCGGGAGCAGCCGTTACCCCGCTTAGGGCTAGCTTTTAGCCCCCACGATGGGTGGCCGGGTAGGGCTACGTAGCCTGGCGTGCAAACGCCAGGCGTGTTCTCAGGGGTTATGCCTTCCCCTGTTCAAATCCGGAGGCATGGATCTCGGGTAGGGGTGGTGAGTGGCTGAAGGACGCTGTCCCGATGCGACACATCGCCAAGCAGGGGTCCGCCTCCCCCTGTATAAACACTCGAAGGACGGCTAGGGCCAGCTTCTTGCCCCCGCGATGGGGGGCCGGGCAGGGTTACGTAGCCTGGCGTGCAAACGCCAGGCGTGTTCTCAGGGGTTATGCCTTCCCCTGTTCAAATCCGGAGGCATAGCTCTCGGGTAGGGACGATGGAGGGCGGAGATGTTCTGCATCTCTGAGTCCGACATCCTCAAAACAGGGGCTTTCCTTCCCCCTCGTATAAAAACTCGGAGGAATAGTAACGGGTAGGGGCGGTGGATGGTGGAAGGACTTAGTCCTGATGTTACACACCGCCAAACAGGGGCTTTCCTTCCTCCTCGTATAAAAACCCGGAGGAATCGTAACGGGCAGGGGCGGTGGGTGGCTGAAAGACGCTATCCCGATGCGACACATCGCCAAACAGGGGTCCGCCTCCCCCTGTATAAAGATTCGGAGGACGGCTAGGGTTAGCTCTTGCCCCCACGATGGGGGGCCGGGTAGGGTTACGTAGCCTGGCGTGCAAACGCCAGGCGGGTTCTCAGGGGTTATGCCTTCCCCTGTTCAAATCCGGAGGCATAGCTCTCGGGTAGGGACGATGGAGGGCGGAGATGTTCTGCATCTCTGAGTCCGACATCCTCAAACAGGGGCTTTCCTTCCTCCTCGTATAAAAACCCGGAGGAATGGTAACGGGTAGGAGCGATGGATGGTGGAAGAACTCGTTCTGAAACCACACATGGTCGAAACAGGGGTCCGCCTTCCCCTTGTATAAAAAATCGGAGGACGGACCGGGCCGGGGTTGTCATATCGGCATGAGTATACACCCCGAGGAAATGGCGTGGCTTGACCGGTGGAAGGGCACGTGCCCTCTTGAGTCGTCTGCCCCACCTGTGGTGGGTGGGGTAGTGCCTCCCCCCTACTTCGCCGGGGGACGAGGACCCCGCTCGCGCGGGGGGCTTATGGGGGTAACGGCCTGACTGCCAATACAGGCGTCCGCCTAGTGGGGGTCTGCCTCACCCCACTATAAACAATCGGAGGACAGACAAACGAGGAGTGCGGCCAGCCCTGCGAGTGCGAGGGCAGCTGCAGAGGTTCCGGCCCCCGGCGAACAGAAGGGGGCCACGAGAGGGACGGTCCTAGATATAGGACTTATACTTTTTTCCCCCTCGAGGGTGTGCCACCTTGACGAAGGTACTCAATTCGTTGGGTACCGGGTGAGGGGGCTCCCCTTTGATCCGTGGACCTACTGGGGTAGTACCGGCGGTCTAGGACCGTCGGGAGAGCCCGGTGGCGAGGATCGGGGTCCAAGAGCACACCACAGACCGTAATCTCCGTTAGCCGCGAGGCTGGCGGAGACCGGGGGGCCCTTTTCAGGGCCCGCGAGGTAGGCGGCCTCTATAAAAAGTCCGCCCGGTCGGACGGGACCGTGAGGGACGAGCTTAGCTCCGTTACCCGACCGTCCTATGGGAAGGAAAACCCAGACAAAAAACCGGGGGCCCGGTCGCCCTGCTTAGGAGTCTGGCTAGCTTTGGCTACCCAGGCTCCAACGGCCGGTAGGGGATGGCGACCCTGACTCCAAACGCCCGGTCGGCCGGGACCGTTAGGGAGATGTTTTACACCTCCCGCCGGCATAGAGGAAGGTTAACCTCGATAAAAAACCACAGGGCGGTTGGGGAGGGAGGTCCTTGTTCCCGAGGCGGGCAGGGATGTAGTCTCGCCGAGGGGCGGGAAGGCCCCCCTTTTCCTTCCTTCATTGCACGCCGGTGCTCCGGCAGGAGGGGGAGGGGGGGTATCCCTCTTCCGACCCGGCCCAGGACGTGGTCCTGGGCTGGCTGGAGGAGAGGCCCACACTCGGTGGTTGCACACCAGGGACGTGGTCCCATGGTCTGCCGAGTGTGGAGGGTCGTCTGGGCCGCTCGGACGTATTCCGAGGCCGGGGCCAGGCGACCTGAGTGGGAGACCGCCCGGGCCACTCGGACTTATTCCGAGGTTGGGGCCGGGCGATGTTTATGGAAGGAGACCCGTCGAACCGCTCGGACATATTCCGAGGTCGGGGCCGGCGGGTCTTGGCCGTCGGGTGAAATAGACCGGCGGCGAGCAAGGTAACTCCGATGATCGGGGATCGCATCCCTCCCGAACCCGGTCATCGGAGTAGACGGTTAGCCGGGGTGCGGAGGTTACCTCGGCCCCGGTTAAAGATTGTATGCTGGTCGCCACGGCGGGCAGGACCTTGGGTGGGGTGCGACACCCTGCGGTACCTGTCTATCCGTGGAGCCTCCCGCGTGGCGGCGCCTGTCACGGTGCTGGGCCTTGATGCCCTCTCTTCATGGGTGAGTAAGGGACATGGAGTCCCAGTCGCCCTGCTGTTGGCAGGGGGCTGGGGCATAGGGGGCAACCCCGAGCCGTGACGGGTAGCGGGATGAACAAAGAAATGAGTGCTAGAATAATATTAACCCCACTGACGAGTACAGGGAGCGCTGGCGGCAGCAACCGGGGGCCGGAGGGTCCTCGGAGTGGCTGCAACGAGAAGGAGGTCCCGCCAGCGTCGGCGAACGCGGGGAACGTGGAGGAAATCCTCCAAGGCAGGGAAGACTTCGTACCCAACACCTCAGCGAAGTCAACGAGGCCTGCAGAAGGAAAGCTTCAAAGGACTACCAAAAAGTCCGTGAGAGGACCTGCGAGCGCGCGCATCAGGGCCAGCCAGGCCTTAACGCAGGATACTCCTGCAACAGGCGCCCCCTCAACCAGCAGGGATAAAGATTTCCTTCTCCTTGCTGACACCCTGAGGAGAAAGGAAAAAGCCAACGCCGATTTACTTGCTAAATCGGAAAAGGCTTTAATCAGGGCAAACAAAGCCCTGAACGAGGAGGATTGCGCGGACTCCCTGGATGACGTAATGTCAATCGACGAGGACAATCCCGCAGAAGCCGAGGCCGATGTGTCGGAATCCGCGGTCAGAGACGAAAGCGTAAGGACAACATCGTCCAGAGGCAGACCAGTCTCGGCGGGCGCTTACGCTAAGAAAGTGGAGATGGCCAGAAAGGAGTACGAGAGGGAACTGAAGAGAATTCAGGACTTGGACGATCCTTCTGTGGCGGCAAATCTCTCAGTCAATAGGAGGCGGAGAGAAAGGGAGAAGTTGGAGGAACTAAGGTCAGCTCCGACAAATGATCTGCCTGAGAGGATCCTCGAGTCAATTCGCAAAGTTGACAAGGTGTGCTCAACTGCGAAAAGACTGAGAGGGACGGACCAGAAGCAGCTGAACGACGCCGCTGCGACGATCACGGCGGCCGTAACACATATGGTCAGCCGTATGGGCGGCGGCGGGGATCGGTTGGACAGAGACATCGAGATGGAGGAGCTTCGCGCCCAAATCTCTGCCTTAAGAGAAGATAACGCGAAGCTCAGGGAGAAGATAGAGCGGGCGCTGCCACCTCCAAAAGATGACCGGATGGAGGTGGACGAGGAGGTGAACAACACCCCTCCAAGATCTACTTCCAGAAGGATAACGAGAGGGGTTAACAGGAAGGTGATTCCTGAATCCTCTGACGATGAGGAAGAGGAGAGCCTTGCCGAAAAAGTGAGAAAGGTGAAGGAGGCCGAGGAGGCCGAGGAGAGAAGGCAACGAATCCTCTCGGAGCTCCAAACGGGAGGTATGCCACCGGTGTACAGACCAGCGGTGTGCGGAAAAAGGGCTTTGTTGGAGGGGGCGGTTCCGCCCAAGCAACCTGCAAGGGCGGATCAAGATCAAACCCGGAGCCAGCCCCCAAATCAAGAGGAGAGGTTGCTGAACGCCCTTACAGGAAGAATGGAGGGTATGTTCGCAAATCTGGTTGCTAGCCTGGGCATTAAAACAAGTAATGCACCGGCGGCTGCACCTACAACATCTGGGAAGAACAAACCTCCAGTTAACAGGGGGGTTGCGACTGCCCAGACACAGGCAATAGGTAAGAAGGGCGGCAAAGGAGATCAAAAAGCCGGGGGCACGGGTGAGTGTAAGGGAACCAAACCCAAGCCTAAGCCTGAGTCCAAACAGGCGCCGAAGCCCACGTATGCGGAGAAGGCGAGAGGAAACCCCGCTGGAACTAAGAAACCAGCGGGAAGCAACACTACTGCCCCTAGTAAAGCTGCCGGGTCCACCGATCAAGGGTTGTTGTGGACCACGGTGACGAGAAAGGGCAAGGCGAGCAAGAGTGGGGTACAACCCAGGTCTGGCGAGAATAGGGTGAGCACTCCCCTTAAGCCGACCAAGAAGGCATCAAAGACCGGGCAGGCCGGTCCAAATGGAAACGGACCTGTCGCGGAAAATAAGAAAGGAGGGAAAAAGAGACTGCCAAAAAGCGCGGCAGTCACGATAACAAGCCTCGATGGCAATTACGAGGAAATACTTCGGGAGGCGCGTGCAAAAATCAACCTCCAGGAGTTGGGCTTTACCACGGGTCTAAAGCCAAAGAGAGCCCAAACCGGGGCCCTCATTATTGAGGTCCCCGGCCAGGGAAACGTGGCTCTGGCAGACACGCTGGCAAATCGCTTGGCTGGTTTGTTCGAGAGCCGTCCGGAAATCAGGATCTCCAGGCCAACTAAAACAAGCGAGTTAAGAGTCCTTGACCTGGAGGATTCTATCACGGCGTCGGAAGTGACGACGGCGATAGCGGAGAAAGGAGGCTGCTCACCGGCCCAGATCCAAGTTAGTCCCATAAGACGCGGGACCAACGGATTAAACACGGCGTGGGTCAAGTGCCCACTCGCGGCAATGTACGCTATCTTGAAGGATAAGAAGCTGCGAGTGGGTTGGTTTATGGCCCGGTTGCAGGCCCTAGAAGTGCGCCCCCTCCAGTGCTTCAAATGCCTGGAAGGGGGCCACGTGAGGGCACAATGTACGAGTGCTGTCGATCGTAGCGCTCAATGCTACCGATGCGGCGGCACCGACCATTTGGCGCGAAATTGCGGCGCAACACCGAATTGCCCGGTTTGCGCGGACAAAGGGAGACCGGCGGGGCATCGCGCGGGCAGTAAAGCCTGCGTATCCGCCAAGAAGAAGGTCAAACCTGGGACAGCGGCTGGACCAATCAGACAAAGGCCAACAACGAGTAGGAAATCCGAGAGAATGGAAGTGGAGGAAGAGCCCGAAACCTCCCGCTCGCTCCCTAGGATCACCAACGTGGAAGCAGTGGCCCTTCCGGTTCTCAATAAACAGCCGGTGAAGAGGTCAGCCCCTGTGGCTGAAAATGAAGGGGAGCCGGAAAGAAGACCCAAGGCTCAGAGAAAGAGGAAGAGCGGGGAAAGGATGAGGTTGATCGGCGGGATTGGCGGCAACAACTGCTGCGGCTGCCACCACCGACATCCACCCCCGTTCTAGCACTAGAAGTCGCTCAGGTACCCAGCACCAGTGGAAAACCTGATCCCACAACAGGACCATCAGAGAAGGACATACAGCCTGTAGATGTCTCTGTAAAGGAGACTGAGGACGGTAAAGGAGCTGAGGACTCCGATTCGGAGTACTATTAGAAATGGCTCTCCACCGCCTCCTACAGGCAAATTTGAATCACACCCCCTCTTCACAAGATGTGTTTTTGCACACAATGATGGAGAGGGGGTGTGGCTTAGGGGTGGCTGCCGAGCCGCACCGTATACCGCAGAACCACGCTCTGTGGGCGGGAAGTCGGTGCGGCTTGGTAGCGATTACATGGATGAGGACGGAGGAACCCGTTGCCTGTTCTCGCGTCGAGGCGGGTAACGGGTTTGTAATTGTCAAGTGGGGTCGGGTATACGTTGCGGGGGTGTATATATCCCCCAACGTTGCCACGGCCTCATACGAAGAGATCCTGGAGGACCTAAGGGTCTCCTTGTCGAGGATCCTGCCTCAACAGCAAGTAATAGTGGCCGGGGATTTCAACGCCAAATCGGTGTTGTGGGGCTCCCCGGCCACGAACGATAGGGGCAGGATTCTGGAGAATTGGGCGGCGGGTCTGGGCCTCGTGGTTCTCAATTCGGGGAACGTACAGACCTGTGTAAGGCAGCAAGGGGGGTCCATTGTGGATCTAACTTGGGCCAGTCCCCACTTAGCCTGCCAGGTGAGGGATTGGAGGGTGGCCGTGGAGATAGAAACTCTGTCGGACCACCTTTTCATAGAGGTGAGTCTACCGGTCACCCTCCCGGAGGTCCAGGCCCGTCGCAAAGAGGCGGACAAGCGATTCCCCAGATGGTCGTGGAGGAAATTGGATGGGGACCTTTTTAGAGCCTCCATCCATTCCTCGTTATGGATGGACGACATTCTGGGGAAATCCGAGGATGTGGACGAGCTGGCGGAGCGGGTCGGGGAGTTAATGACGGACGCATGCGACACCGGCATGCCCCGAGCCCGCCCCCAACTCCGCAAAGCAGCATATTGGTGGACGGAGGAGATTGCCGAACTAAGGCGCCAGACGCCGTTGGACAAGGGCCAAAAGGGTCCAACACTCAAATCCACGGCGAATGGAAACGGCGGGAGCAGAGTACCGCTCCGCCAAGCGGCTCTACTCCCGGGCCATCAGGCGGGCCAAGGATCACGCGTGGCAGGAGCTCCTGCAGGAACTGGACCGGGACCCGTGGGAGCGTCCTTACAAAATGGTCCTTAACAAATTACGGACCTGGGCGCCCCCGGTGACGGAGTCCATGGCCCCCGAGTTTCTAGAAAGAGTAGTGGACACCCTCTTCCCGGATGATCCGGAGGAGAGGGTGAGCGGCGGTCCCCCTCCACCAGTTGTGGAGTGGGACGAGGAGCTCGGAGTGACCATGGACGAGATGCGGAAAGCCGATAAAAGGCTTAAAGCGGGGAAGGCTCCTGGTCCAGATGGAGTTCCGGGGAACGCGTGGTCCTTGGTCACGGGGGAGCTGGCTGAGCACTTAAGAGATTTGTTTACTAAGTGTCTCAAGCAAGGCCGGTTCCCCCGAGCATGGAAGCGGGCAAAATTGGTCCTCCTCCCAAAACCTGGGAAGCCCGCCGACCAGCCGTCGGCATATAGGCCAATTTGTTTGCTGGACGAGGTTGGCAAGTTATTTGAGAGGATTCTTGCCGACCGAATCGTCCAGCACCTGTCCCGGACTGGTCCCGACCTATCGCGGGACCAGTACGGCTTTCGAGAGGGTAGGTCAACTGTCGATGCCATTCTGCGCATCATGTCCCTCTCGAGGGCCGCGGCGGAGGATGGCAGGGTAGTTCTCGGCACGTCGTTCGATGTCGAGAACGCATTTAACTCCCTGCCATGGTCAACGATAAGGAGAGCGCTATTATACCACGGCGTCCCTCCTTATCTGGTAGCCGTAATATACGACTACCTCCGGGACAGGCAATTGGCCTATATTGACCAAGACGGCGCGATAAGTATCAAGCTGGTCGTGCGGGGGGTTCCGCAGGGGTCGGTCTTGGGACCACTCCTGTGGAACCTGGGGTATGATTATGTACTCCGGATCGCCCTCCTCCCAGGATGTTGGTTGAGCGGCTTTGCCGACGATACCTTTCTGGGAGTCGAGGGCGACACATGGGAGGAGGCCATTGCCAAGACTAACGTCGCAGTGGCGGCAGTTGTGGCTGCAATGAAGGAACTGGGCCTAAAGGTGGCTCCCCAGAAGACTCAGATAGTCTTCTTTTACAACAAGAAGAAATCGGGGAAGCCACCAATGGCCCAGATAACGGTGGAGGGGATCCGCGTCCCCGTGGGGACCGAGATGAAAGTACTCGGCCTCTGGTTGGATGGCACCTGGAGTTTCGGCGTGCACTTCGCTCGCCTTGCTCCCAGAGTCCTGGGAGTGGCAAATGGCCTGGCCAGGATTATGCCGAATCTGGGGGGGGCGAGCGGTAGGGCTCGCCGACTGTACGCCGCGACCGTGCACGCCGTGGCACTCTACGGCGCCCCGGTGTGGGCGTCAGTAGCGGAGGAGTCGCGTCTAATACAGACGCGACTTAGACAGATGCAACGACCCATCGCGCTGAGAGTGTCACGAGCGTACCGTACGGTCTCGCATGCGGCGGCTACGACTCTGGCGGGTCTCCCCCCATTAGTTCTTGCGGCTCGCCAATATGCCGAAGTGCACAGGCGAACTAGAGAGCTGCAAGCGGGGGGACCTGACATCGACCTGCCCAGAGCTCGTAGAGTAATAAGACTCCAGGAAAGGACGGCCCTCATTAGACGCTGGCAGGAATACCTGATCAACCCTGAGTGGGGGCAGAGGACCGTCGACGCCATCCGACCCTGTTTGGCGGAATGGCTAAACAGTCGGGGACGCGGGATATCATATCACGCGGTGCAGGTGCTTACCGGACATGGTTGTTTCGGTGTGTACCTGCACCGAATAGGGAAGGAAGCCACAACTAAATGTCACCATTGCGACGTTGAGGAGAGGGACACGGCGCAACACACGCTTGAGGCTTGCCCAGCGTGGGAAAGACAGCGTCGTGTCCTGCAGGGGGAGATCGGCAACGATCTCTCCCTCCCGGCTATAGTGGCGGCTATAGTCGGGGATGAAAGAAAGTGGCGAGCATTCACGGCCTACTGTGGCCAAGTAATGTCCGCCAAGGAGGAGGCGGAGAGGATCCGCAGGGGGGAGGTGAACCCTCCGGCGGACCTCTCCCAACCTTGATTTACTCGGCGGACCGGGGAGAATGGTAGAGGGGAGTTAGCCCCGTGCCCTGTCCCCGGCTCCGCCGAGGCTTGCCGGCCTTTAAGTCGCCAAGCATCGCCGTGATAAACACGCGGCGAGAGTGGTACAGTACCTCTTGGTTCTTCCCGTCCGACAGGCGGGGAGACCAAGAGGAGGGGAGGTTCGGCGTTCCGGCGGGAGACGGGACGCCGAGCCAACCTCCCACAAAAACATCGGGAGGTGTGACGGGGTGGGTGGTGTCCACATCCTGTCACAAGATAATTGAACTCCTCGGAGTCACCGAGCTTAAAATAGCTCTGAGGAGGCAGCCCTGTAGGGCTTGGCGCTGGGGGCGCCCGGAAGTAATAATAATAAGTTCCCGGGCGTCTCCCAAGGGCGCAGAGACGGACACCCGTGGAGTTTTAGTGGGTAAGAATCCCACACTCCCCTCGCTCCCTCCCGTTTTAGAGCGAGGGGGTCTTCCCCCTACAAACACCAGAGGGGGCCGCTGGGCCATATACTGGGCTACGGCCCGGAAACCCAGCGGTCGAAGATTTCTCCACGTTAAAAAAAAAAAAAAAAAAGGTTCTGTGCCGAGGGTACATGATGCCACTTGGCTTTTGGTACTAGCCTGTGTATTTGTGCGACTCTATTTGCGTAATAAGTCTTCAACTTGTGCGGTGGAGTGGCTATCCAATAAAGGACTATCTTCGAGTCACTCCGAAGATGGATATCCTCGATCTGTTGTTCCATAGCTTCAACTAGGGCTGCTGCGAGGTTAGCTAGCGTGAGTGCTGCACAAAGTTCTAATTTCGAAAGTGATACAGTCTTTAGTGGCGCAACTCTTGACTTGGAGCACACCAGATACAATCTTCTTTCTCCTTGTTCTGTTTCGTAGACGCAATAAATACAAGCTCCGTAGGCTTTCTCGGAAGCGTCTCCAAATCCATGCAAACTGAATAATTGACTTCTATTACGAGGATTGAAATTCCTTGTAAACCTGTATTGGTTCGGAAGAATCATATCTCCATATGATCAACTGAAGATCTCGGTCTTCTTCTGCTACCCAAATCTGCCTAAACATCATCTTGGCGTCCGCTGTCATTACATACTCATGTCCTCTGAATCTGATCATAATAACCCATTGATTATTCAGAATGTTGGGTCCGCTTAGCAATCTGCGATTTAGTGATACGCCTGTTGATGTTTCTGCTGAGCCATCGAAAACGACTCTTAGCTTCGTTGTTATACTTGTCGTCTTGACCACTGGATGGTGGGGCAAATAACAATGCTCTTCTGCTGTAGAATACTGTTCCTTGACTGGCGACATATGCCCTAAATCTTCGTATTCCTTTAGGAACTTGTGATATTCATCTCTCAATGCTGGCTGCTGACTGAGCATCCTTTCTGTTGCTAAAAATCTTCTGAGTGCTGTACTCTCCGATTCTCCCAATCTGACTGAGTCGTCTTTCGGTAAACGCACAACATATCTTCCGTCGTCGTTACTTTTCACCGTCTTCACGAAGAAATCTTCTGCTAGTTGCTCTTGAGGTGAATATAAATGCTCTTGCTTTTGCGGCAATAATTCCTCGATGCTCCAAAACTTCTCTAGCTGTCTGTCTAAATCGATAACTGCTGCATTGCAAACTCGATTAATGCTGGTTGCTTTTGAATCTACTAATTCTCCGCCTACTACCCATCCTAGTAGCGTTTCTTGCAATCGGGGTAATGTTTCACTTAATTCTCTTTGTCCTGAACATATCAGTTTCCAGAAGATGCTACTTCCTAGAAGAATATCTATTGTTCCCGGTAAATGGAAACCTGGATCTGCTAATTTCAAATCTTCCGGAATATTCCAAGTATGCGCGTGAACTTTGACCTGTGGCAATTTCTCTGTTATGGCTGGTATTATTAAACAATCTATTTCTGTCGAAAACTTGTTATGCATTGATTTGATTCGAACTGTAACTGATTCCTTTGCTGTAACCTGCGTTCGACTAATTCCGCTTATTGGAACGTTAACCTTGCTGTTCTTTAACTTGAGTTTTGCTGCTAGATCTTTGGTTATGATATTGCTCTGCGATCCTGGATCTAACATAGCTCTGCAGACTCTTAAATTATCTTCATGGTCCCTGATATATACTTTAGCTGTCGCTATAAAAACTATAGACTCTATAAGTCGTGTAGTATGTACTGTTACTGAGGTTCCTTTCTCAGACCGTTTGGAATCATTCTTCCCTTGTCTTGATTCTTCTGAAGAAGCTGCTGGGGTTGATTTATATTTCATGCCCTTGTTTTCGATCTGCTCTTCTTTATCTAAGTGCAAAATCGTGTTGTGCTTCTTAGAGCATACCTTGCATGCCGATGCTGTACATGCCTGTATGTAGTGACCTTTGCGAAGACAATTAAGACATAATTGCCTCTTTTTGATTTTCTCTCTTTTCTCTGGAACTGATAGCTTCTGAAACTTATCGCATTTTGATACATGATGTGTACCTTCACAATATACGCAAGGTAATTGTTGAATAGCTGCAACATTAACGTGCTTACCCGATTTCTTGAATGCTGCTGTGGTCTTTGCGTGGTCTTGCTTGTTCTTAGATCCCTCTACCAACTCCAGAGTATGAGCTCTGTTTGTCAGAAACTCTAACAATGCTTCTAGAGATGGCATACTTTCCGGGTCTTTTTTCCTACTTCTAATTACCAGTCCTTTCTGGTTGCATAATCTAACTTATCGCTTAACAAATAAAGGAGAATAGCATCCCATTGCTGCACTGGTTGTTTTAATGCTTGTGACGTGACATGGTTGCGTCACCCGCCCGGACGTGTGCTCGGCCGAGGGGAAGGTCAGGGTGAACGCCTCGGCGTAACTCGGGGAGGGTTAATTTACGTTTGAACGTTGAGGATTAGGATAGCGATGGAGGGAGCGTGGCGAGCGTACCGTGGGTGGAAGGTCAGCCACCCGTTGTAACGACTTAGTGTCGCGACGAGGGAGCAACGGAGCAGCGGGGGAGGGCCGGATGGAGTGGTCCGCCGACGGGAGAGTCACGCTCGGGCCCGCCGCCAAGATGCCCCGCGACCCCGCGGGGTTAACCAGGACCGCCGGGCCGCCGCAGCTGAGAGGAAACGAAGGACGCACCGCCGAGAGATAGATGGATGGTACGGCCCCGCTGCCATGGGGCGGATGGCCGGCCCGGAGTGCCGTCGCCGGGGACACGAAACGCACGGTCGGTGGCCGAGGCCTGGCCAGCCTGTCACATGTCCAAGACTTCAGGAGTCGCGACCGATACCGCCCGATCAGCGGGTCAAGGAATTCAAAAGTCCCACGGAGAGATGGCGGGCGTCACGTGCGACGCCGCGAGCGGTGAGCGGCGCTGGAAGCAGATCGGCCAGGAGGAACGGCCGCGGGCGGGCGCGCATGCGCGGGGGCCCAGCGTGGTCTCGCCGGGCGGACTACCCGACACTGTCGTGCCAGCCGCTACCACGGACGGAGGTTCGAGTCCGCCCCGATCCCGGAACCCGACGAGCCAGCGAGCAGCCTCGAGCGAGCGGCCTGCAGGAATACTGTAAGATCTCCACCCCGGTATCTCATCGCGTTCGGTGTGCGGTCTCGGCTCGGGCCCCGTCTCTCTCTCTTATTACCTCATGATACCTGCACGTACGTCTTGCCTCGTGCGGGAGGATTTCGGTCGATTCTCTTTGTTTCTGATTACCTGGAGACGCGGTTAAGGGGACCGGCCGAGGGCGCACACGCATAATCTTTAGAGTGAAGGCCCTCCTCGAAGGCCGTGGGGCCGACAGTCGGGAACGTTCGAGGGGAGGATCTCCATGCACGGTTGCGTCGGGCGTGCCGCAGCACCGCGCGTGAGTGGCGGGTGCGCTCGATAGGATAGAGACCGTTGCATCGGGGACCTCGGGAGTCGGGAAATTGTGTCGCGAGCGTTGTGAGACGCGTCGGGAAATCGTGTCGCGAGCGTTGTGAAACGCGTCGGGAAATATTGTGTCGCGAGCGTTGTGAAACGCGTCGGGATTTATTGTGTCGCGAGTGTTGTAAAGCGTGTCGGGGGAACGCCGCGAGGCGTACCGGCGGGGAAGTCGTGGTTGTTGCGTCGCGGGCGGTTCGGGAAGGTCGCGGGTTTTTGCCGCGGGTTCGCCGAAACCGCCGCGAACGAGGGTAGAGTTGACCCGCGGACAAGCGTCGCGGGCGACCGGAGAGTATCGCGTGGGTTTCGTGTGTGTTGCGTGTGTGAGTCGCGGGAATCTCGCGTGGTGCGTATGAGTTGCGAGTCGTGTGTCTGTATCTGTCGTGTGCGTGTGTGAGCGTGTCGCGAACGCCCGTCTTTCGTTCTTTCGATATTACCTGAATGTTTCTCTTACTATCTTCCTATGCAAATATATATCTGATTTGTTATATATATCTGAGTCTGTTGATTGCGTTGCGCCGCCTCTCCCTCTCCTCAGAGTATCAAACTCGCCTCGCGCCCTGAGTGGACGTGCGTGTCTGGGCGATCGCGTTAAGATTAAGATTACGGAAACGTGGTGCGCGTATTCGCACCTGGCGCCCGAGCTTTGGTGTTGTCTCGCGGATGTTTACGCGGAAATCGGCCTACCTGAGTACCTCGCGAATCTACCGAGAAATTACCTACCTATCTGACTACCTCGCGAAAATCGGGAGATTATCCGTTTATCCGTATGTCTCGCGTATCTATTGGGAAATATCTGCCTATCTGAATGCCTCGCGAGAATCTAAATGTTATCTGCCTATCTTGATGCCTTGTGGATACCTCGGAAAATACCTGTCTGCCTGAATACCTCGAGAATACCTGCCTACCTAATTATCGGTGGCTAATTTGCAGCCGCGCCTTCTCGGCGGGCGAGACCGAGGAAAAACGGGTTGCATGCTTCTAACGCTCTGACGTGCGTACGTATGGAGTCTATGAAATTTCTCAAAGTTGCATGACTACCCTTGCTTACTGTCGCTAAATCGAAAAGCTCTTTTATATGCGTATTTATTATTAGTTTTTTATTTTCATATCTTTCTTTAATTAATCGCTAGGCTGTATTGTAATTCTCTTCTGTCGTTTCTAACGTATGTATTACTTGCAAAGCTTCTCCCGACAAAGAGCTACGTAAATATTGAAATTTTTGAATACCTGATAATCTGGCGTTAGAATCTATCACTGACGTGAAAGTGTCTTTGAACATTAACCATTGGTCGTAACTACCACTGAATTTTGGAAGCTGAAGTGTCGGTAATTTTACATTAAGACTGTTTACCTGCTGTTCTTGCGGCTGCGCTGCAATAATTACTGGCTGTGTTTCTACAAGCCCTTTTGCTATAGCTAAATACTCAAAGTAAGTATCTTCTACCGATTGTCGCTCCATCGCTAATTCTACATTCAAAGCTTGCATCTCTTCCTGCGTTGGCGGTGGATCTTTTGCTAAGATAGCTTCTAATTTCCCTTCCGCGATCTGCGTCTGTGCGTCATTGTACGCCCTGTATAAATCTTCGGCCCGCCGTATCCTTTCCGGCAGCTGCTCTTTGCGATTTTGGCCGTGCTCTCTCACGAACCTGACAAACTGCGTGATCTGTCCCTTTACGTTGGTTCTCTTTGCTCTGAGTCTCGTAAGCTCTTCCATCTCTCTGCAAGACGTCGCCGATGCTCACGATGCGAATGCCTGATGACTTAACCTCTGCGCGAATCCTTTGTGATTCTCTGCTACCGCGTGTGTCTACGGTTAACTGCTTGCTTGTTCCGCTTATTCCCGTGATCGGGCTCGAAGGACCAAAACTATGTGGGGAACTCTAATGAGATCCTCTGCTTGAATTGCTTAAAAGTGCTTTATTATAAACTGTTATACAATGCCGACGTGAACTGTATCGCAATCGTATCGAATCGAATCTAACGGAAATTGGTGGACGCCGCCCTGAGTTCCTTCGCTAATGCCATCTCTACATAATCTCTATGCACACTAACTAAATATGCAAATACACTTCTGTGGATAAGCTGTAATATGGTACATCAAATAAAGTTCTAACAAGAAAAAACTGCATGTGATACTTTACATAGTTATTTACACGGCTTGGTTAACAAACGTTCGATAAAGGCATGGTTGCAACATTTAGTGACCACTCCCCTTTATACCTTGTACGACGTTATAATAGATAAATCATTCTTCAACACCGATCTCAACCTCCAACAAGTTCCTCGAGATGAGATGAGCGAAGGTATACCAATTGAAGAAAGCCTCATTGCTCAACAACAAACACTACTAGGGAACGATGAGAAATATTTACGGATTGCACCAGGAGAAAACAACGTCCCCCAAAGTTTACTGTTCGACGAGCATGCCGAGGAACTTTCTTTCCCTGCAATTTATATTGGTCAATTTCGAAAATTTAGATAGAGCGTGCGAGCGACACCATTCATGATGGTTTCAAGTGAACTAACGTTCAGACCGACGCGGAGTAACTCCTTATTATCTGCTATACATGGCAATAAAAATTTTGAGATTACGAGTTCGTGATGCTCTCACTGTTGCTTTCAAACACGTTGGTAAAAATACAAATATTACTCGGCAACAAATAGAATCGGAAGAGTATATCAACAATTGCATTGAAAGCAATCTTGCCTTCCTTCGAACTATACCAAATTCTACTTGGTACTGGGCAGAACAAAAAAGGGATTTTTTTGCCATAATCAGGAAGCTAGGAAAACCGACATTGTTCCTGACTATAAGTGCTAATGAAATTGGATGGCCTGGTTTATTACGACTGTTATACAAATTGAAGAACAATGGAATCGAGATTTCTGAAGATGAAGCATCGCTGTTAAATTTTATTGAAAGAAGTACGCTTATAAATGAAGATGCAGTAACTTGTGCTATTTACTTCAATAAATTGGTCAATGTTATAATGACGATTCTGCAATCAAAGAAATCTTCGCCGTTTGGACAGTATCGAGTGACCCATTACTTCAAGCGCATTGAATTTCAACATCGTGGTAGTCCGCACGCGCACATTCTACTGTGGCTGGAGAATGTTCCACGTGACGCACTTGGTGATAATTATCAAGATGCTATAGCATTGATTGACAGTTTGATCTCGGTTTCATCATCAGAAGCATCTGGAAATATTAAACTGCAAACCCATGGGCATTCGTTTACTTGCTATAAAAAAGTTGTCGCAAATAAACAACAAAAATGCCGATTTGAAGCACCTTTTATGCCATGCCGATCGGCAACTATATTAACGCCTATGCCGAAAGCGGATCCTGCATTTACAAGTTATGCTCAACGCTACAAAGACCTCAGGGTGAATTTCGAAAATGAAGACTATTCCGATTTTGACACGTTCTACGAGAGAAACGACATAACTTCCGATGAAGATTATCTAAATATACTTTCGGCTGGAATTACAAGGCCAAGAGTTTTCTACAAACCTACACCGAGCGAAAAGTGGCACAATCCATTCAATCCATTCTTGCTCAGCGTTGTGAAGTCAAACATGGACATCCAGTTCATCACTGAAGAGTACTCTTGTGCAGCTTATGTCGTGGAGTATGTAAATAAAACCAACAGAGGCGTAAGCAACTTGCAGCGTCAAATTATTCAAATCATGGACGAACACCCTGAGTTTGACGTCGTAGAAATTACAAGGAAAATGAGTATCGACATGCTCAACAGTGTCGAAATAACGAGCCAAGAAGCTGCCTGGTACTTGCTGCGTGAACCGATGTCGAAAAGTTCTGTCGCAATAGTCTACATTCCGACGGTTTGGCCTATTGAACGACAACGATTTAAAAAAACTCAGAAAGAATTAGAAGAAATGGATTGCGACGCTGATTCAACAAGCATTTGGCAAGCAAAGAAAATTGGTTTGACAAATATGAAAAAAGACCCGAAAATATGGAAAATGTCACACTCTCGCAGTTTGTCTCAAAATATAAAAAAATTTCGGAAGGGATGTACACTGAACGAAAAGATCCGCGAGTGATTCGTTAGCAAAATTATGATATGGCAACAGATTACAATGAGTACAAACGAGAAATGGTTACTTTACACCAGAGCCGGGATTTACTTGCACATTTCGGGCCGATTCCCGAGGCGACGCCTCCTATTCCCCCACTGCCGCTCGAAGCTCGGCGGCCGAGCCGCCGACAGCGCGCTTGCCACTGTTTCTCAGGAGCGTCACGCGTGCTATACGTAGGATGGAACTACATTCCTCCCAAACAATAATAAATAGCTAGTTAGAACAGTCTTCTTTTCAATAATTAATAATTGAGAATATCCTTATATCATTATTATTATTATTAATATTCTATACATATATATTGTTGCTATTGAATTACATATTTAAATAAAACCTGTAATAATTATATAAT
This sequence comes from Leptothorax acervorum, assembly GCA_035220615.1. Classification (NCBI taxonomy): domain Eukaryota; kingdom Metazoa; phylum Arthropoda; class Insecta; order Hymenoptera; family Formicidae; genus Leptothorax; species Leptothorax acervorum. The sequence continues at coordinate 227,685 of JASTWQ010000267.1, read as the reverse complement.
ATTTTATTTGGAACTCTTAGTTTGTGCGCTACACTTATAACAAAATTACATAATAGGCCATTTATTTTCGCAATATACATATATAGAATACAATTGATTAGGAATCGGTAAGCGTGATGTGTGTGTAGAAATATATACTATATATAATTATTATATAATTATAATTAGGACAATAGTTTCAACGCAACCCATGAGGTACTCCGTACTATTGCTAACGCGTTTTTTTTATAGTGATTTCTCCAGTAGGCCTACTCCACTGAAGAGAAAAATAATGTGAAAAAATTCATTAATAAACGAAAGAGGTGAAATCAAAGGAACAATAAATAATTGTAAATATTAAGTCAATTTTCTAGGCCATTTACATAATTTTACAAGAGATGGGATATCTATAATATAGGAATGTTAGAAAAATTATTTTTCGTTTTAATGAAGCTAGTGATGTATCGCTTAAGGAAAAACGTTTATTGGTTTTTATATATTTTATCTTCGAAAATGAGAATTTACATAAGTATATATGTGAATCCAAACATGGAAAAAATTCGAAGACCAAAATTTTTTTCATGTTCGGATTCACATGGTTATGTAAATGCTCATTCTCGAAGATGAAATATATATAAACCAATAAACGTTCTTCCTTAAGCGATACATCATTAGCTTCATTAAAATGCGAAATATTTTTTCTAACATTCCTATATTATAGATATCCCATCTCTTGTGGAATTATGTAAATGGCCTAGAAAATCGACTTAATATTTACAATTATTTATTGTTCCTTTGATTTTACCTCTTTCGTTTATTAATAAATTATTTCACATTATTTTTCTCTTCAGTGGAGTAGGCCTACTGGAGAAATCACTTAAAAAAAAACGCATCAGCAATAGTACAGAGTACCTCATAAGTTGCATGAAACTATTGTCCTAATTATAATTATATAATAATTATATATAGTATATATTTCTACACACACATCACGCTTACCGATTCCTAATCAATTGTATTCTATATATGTATATTGCGAAAATAAATGGCCTATTATGTAATTTTGTTATAAGTGTAGCGCACAAACTAAGAGTTCCAAATAAAATATTATATAATTATTACAGGTTTTATTTAAATATGTAATTCAATAGCAACAATATATATGTATAGAATATTAATAATAATAATGATATAAGGATATTCTCAATTATTAATTATTGAAAAGAAGACTGTTCTAACTAGCTATTTATTATTGTTTGGGAGGAATGTAGTTCCATCCTACGTATAGCACGCGTGACGCTCCTGAGAAACAGTGGCAAGCGCGCTGTCGGCGGCTCGGCCGCCGAGCTTCGAGCGGCAGTGGGGGAATAGGAGGCGTCGCCTCGGGAATCGGCCCGAAATGTGCAAGTAAATCCCGGCTCTGCTTTACACATAGCATTTAGGAACGAAGAAGAGGAAATTCTGGCGGATATGAAATTTATAAACATTTACGATGAAAATCAAGACTTGATTTTACAACGGTGTAAAGAATTTGAGTCAAACTTGGACATTAACAAAACTATTTAGATTTGTCGACAGTTATGTCGTGACGATGGCGGATGGAGTCCCTAACGACGAAGAAGAGATACAAGACGTAGCCAACAGGTATCCGGAACCCAACCCGTTCGAACAGTTATATAACAATCCACATTCCGACATTAACAGCGATTTTCGTCTTGCAACATTGAATAAACTTGGCGCAATTGCAAAGAAAAAAGAAAATGTTATGCCTCATAAACAATTCTGTGAACTAATGAGAAAAGCAAACGGAAAATAACAAGGACTATTGCTTCATGTGATCTCTAACATTCTGTCTGCAAATCGCTCACCGCTACAAATATTCTTCACTGGTCCAGCTGGATGCGGTAAAACTTTTGTCATCAAACTTCTCATGGAAATTTATAATCGCTTCACCAATACTGATTCATACTGCAACGCTTACATAACTTGTGCTTCAACCGGAATAGCTGCTGTGGCGATTGATGGGACCACTGTTCACACTGCTCTAAAAATATCTTTTTTAAAGCTATTGCCTTTGTCCATTGAGGTTGTTCAACAATACCAAACACTTTTCAAATATGTTCAAGTCTTCATCATTGATGAAATCAGTATGATTGGTGCTGAACTATTGTTACAAATCGATTTAAGGCTAAAACAAATCACTGGCAATTTTGAAACAAATTTCGGAGGTTTGGATATAATTTTAATTGGTGACTTGCGCCAATTGCCACCAGTTCGGGCTACACCAATCTACAAACAGCCAAGACAACGGATGGTTGGTCAAATTTTGTGGCGGGGATTACAATTTTATGAATTGACTCAAGTGATACGACAATCAAATGAAGCCTTTGCGTCAATGCTGACTAAAATTGGCAATGGCACAGCATTGGACAATCTCGAGTTGCAACTCATCGAAGCACGATTCTTCACAAAAGAAGAAGCTGACCAACTATGTCTGCATGAAATACGTCTTTTCCTCACGAACAACTCTGTCACTGAGTACAACAACTTAGTTTTAAACAGTGCAGAAAACAAACTTTTGTCCACAGCAAAGGATATCTACGTCGGTCATCGCAACGCAGAACAGGAAGCCTTTGTGAAGCAAGAACTTCATAAAATGTCGACAATCGATACTGGCGGATTACCGTATGAAATTATATTTGTTATGAATAAATCATACATCATAACAACAAATATTGACGTATCAGATGGGTTGGCAAATGGTGCTGTGGGAAAGTTAATTCACATTGAACATAATGAAGATGGAGAAGTTACCCGTGTGTGGCTGAACTTTTCTGACTTATCGAAAACTGGTCAAAAAATAAGAAAACAACCAGCTGCATACATGGTGGCCAACAACATTAGTCACACCGCTGTTCCAATACAACAAAGAACATCGACCATTCCGCTTAATAACAACAAAACTATTGTCGCAAAACGCAATCATTTCCCTTTAGTTTCTGCTTGTGCAATTACGATTCACAAATCTCAAGGAGGCACGTTCAACGAGATAGTCTACGAGTATAATAAAACGCACTCGCAGCAATTACTATACGTGGCGCTGTCACGGGTGACAAATATTGAAGGACTCTACATCGTGTCGCGACATAATGATTCAACGTTTTATCACGGACGAAGAGCATCAATATCGATGGTCTCTTTGCAAGAGGAATTTCGTAGATTGTCTTTAAATCGACTACAGACAATAGATAGACTAATGATAGACTTCATTGACAGCAGAAAAGGATTATCAATGTTCTCCTTGAATTGTCAAAGTCTTCGCGCTCACTCCGCAGATCTCACAGGTGCAGTGGTTCAACAGTCAACGATATTGCTTCTCTCGGAGACTTGGCTCTATAATGAGGATAACGTGGATATACCAAACTTCGATTGTGTCGTCCACTTCAAACGTCCAAACGTTCGGGCTGGAGGAGTTGCAATTTATCATAACATTAATGACAGAACAACCATTGTCACAGCCCATATGGATTTGAGTTTTCGCCAAACACATTTCTTAAACGTGAATACATCGGCCATCGGTGAATTATGTGCTGCTCACTGCATTACGGAGGATAAACAATCAATAATGATGGTGGTTATTTATATTTTACCCAATCAGAAAATCGAAGATATTATAAAATTCATTCATCAATCTTTACTGGCATACACGGTCGACGGTGCTGCGCTACTTTATTCCGATTTGGACAAAATACCTATGATCCTCAACGGTGACTTCAACGCTAACTTTGCCTCAGAGGAATCGCAGCCATTGATCGAATTTTTACGAGAAAAATTACAACTGAAGATGACAAACGATCCAAAAGAAGCAACGACAAGATCTGGGACAACTATAGATGCAGTATTCACGAGATTTCTAAACAACTTTAAGTCTAAAATTTTTATTTCGTATTTCAGTTATCACAAACCTATTGTTTCGTTTTTAGTCACAACAAATGGAAATAGATTAATATGTCATTTTGTAGTCGAAATGTCTTACTAATTCGAAATTTTATTTTATATTTTAGCAACACAATTATTGTATTAAAAGGATACAGTTGGCACATAATATTATGAGACCCGCCGAAAAGGAACAACCAGTCACTTCACAATCACAAGATGCCAATGACGATTTTTTCGATTTTGGCGAAAACAATTTGGATTCGTTTTTTACTACAGTATTTGTTCCACAAGGACAAAAAAAAATGAATTAATGAGGTATTTTAATGAAACGTCAACCTCATTCGATCTTCTGGAAAAAATTTCTTTGGTCAAGAATAACTGAGCATGTTTGCAACACAAAATTTTTTAAGGCTTTAAACATGGCAGAGTATTTGCTAGCTGTCTTGCATGTTAAAAAGTAATAAAAATTCTTCAATCCCTTCTTTTCATAATAATTTTTACCCTTAATTCATATTCCAAAATGGGCAGAGTATTCGCCATTTTACTTTCTTTGGCAGAGTATTCGCCATTTTACTTTCTTTGGTAGAGTATTTGCCATTTTACTTTCCTTGGCAGAGTATTCGCCATTTTTCTTGCATGTCAAAAAAGTAATACCCATTCTTCAATCTCTTTTTTTCATAATAATTTTTACGGCTAATCCGTTTTCTAAAATAAAAAATATGTGAAATAAAATTTTTTAAATTTTCCTTAGCAGAGTACACGCCATTTGCCTTGCATATCTATGTACATATCTTTCAATCTAAATAAAAATTTATAGATAAATTTAGATGTTAATTATTTCCTTAAACGTCTTCCTCTCCATTTTCTTTATTAAATAACTGCAATAAAACAGTAATAATATTCAATAATTAAAGGAAACGCCATAATCGGTCGGGACTGGATATTGGTTGTCCAATAAAATTATTCGTGAATTTTTAAGTACAAATCATCACTCTAGTAAACCACGCGCCGTTACTTACGGACTTAAACGTAGCCACAACTAAAGCTAGAAAGAGTACCTACTCTCACACAATTAAATTGAAAATTAATTTAATTGTCCACTAACACTCGTTAGTATATTCAAAAAAGGACGGGATATGTATAGAAGGATATAGGGTGATAAAGAAAATGTTGCGAAAAATAACACCCCAGCCAGGATTCGAACCTGGACCTCCCTGCTTTCCGGGCGGGCGTCTCACCTATTCGACCACTGAGGCATGTGGTGATATTTAAAACAGCAATAATTTGTAATATAAAATTCACGAATCAAAGAATTATGAATTAAAGCTGGTGCAATTCACAAATCGAAATTGATTTGTGATGTGCATCGGCTTTAATTTATAATTAAAATTTGATTTGTGATTTACACAGACTTTAATTCATGAATCAATTTTAATTTGTGAACTGTATCGGCTTTAATTTATAATTTGATTTGGTAATTACACAGGCTTTAATTTATGATTCGTGATTTAAAGGTGGTATAATTCACAAATTGATAGTGAATTCTGATTTACAAGGCTTTAATTCACAAATTAATATTAATTTGTAAATTAAAACTAAGTAAATCTTGATTACATATTATATTATTGTATACATATATATCATCTCTAATTGACAATTCAGATTTAAATTAATAATTAAAGGACCCACTAAAAATCAAAACTTACAATTGAAGTAAAAAATATACTTCTTCCAACAAACTGTGCGCTACGTACTTTGTCGTACTTGAAACACAGCTGTCTGTTAGAATAGTAAATCCATATATTTAAATCAATAATCGATTTACTTTTGATGCTAATCCCTATTTAAATTAATGTAAAGAATGTATTGCGAAAAATATTACCTTAGCCACAGTTCAAATTCAGACCACTCTACAATCCGTGACAAATAAATAAGACATTTTAACTTTTTCTTTTTATTAATTAAAATATATTTTTTTTTATAGGTATATATACACTATACAGGCTTTTTTAATTGTATCTTTTGCTAAAGTTGCCTGGTAAGTATTGCCTCCCCCTCGTCGCGTACCAGTTTCGCCTACTTCTATCAGCAGCTCTCCTCCATCTTCCTCTTCCTATAAAAAAAATACAAATAATACAAAAAATTAAATTTTTTAGTGATTGGATATTACTCCCCGTAAAATAATTGCTAGGTTTCTATCCTAGTCGTTATAAAATATGTCTTATTTTTTAACAAGTATTAATAATTTAGGCACTTGATTTATTTGTAATGTAGTTACTTTTCATCTGTCAATTTTGCGTGGATACAAATAAGAGTATTTTTACTATAGGTATATATCTGTAGGTATCAACTTTTACAATTCACAATCATCCAATTCAATATCTCTTACCGAATGGACTAACTTTTTCCCGATTTTTATACCACTTTTATTAAGGATTAATTTCTTACCTCTAAAGGGGGTCGACGCTCCTTCTATTATAATGATGTTCTGTGGAGGCTCAGGTGGTGCTGCAGTAGGAAAACCTGGCAGCAGAGGGAGTCGCAACTGTTGCTGTGACTGCAGCTGCCGCTGTTGTTGCAACCATGTTGAATATTGTGCAAATTGCATTTTCAGCATTTCGTGCATCAGCTCATCTCTTTGTTTTTGCTCTTTCTTTTTCTGTTTTTCTTTTTTTTCTTCTTCCTCTTTCTGTTCTTCTTTCTATTTTTGTTCTTCTTCTTTTTTCCGCTCTTCTTCTTTTTTCTGCTCTTCTTCCTGTGTACAAATATTATTAATTTTTCAACTTGACAATAAAATTAAAAGTTTTGATAAGCAGAAATCGGAGGAACCAAATTTTAATTAACATTAAATGTTCAAATAATAAATACCACAAACTCTTAATCGAAGTAAGAAAGCAGTTGTTTATTAAATTAAAGTAATAATAGAAGCCTTAACTTTTTCACCGAAATAACCGAGGTAAAGCAAGTATTTATTAATGTTTAAATAATGAAGAAGTAAAAAGTTGTCTTCTTTTAATAACATAAAAAAGCTATATTTTAAAGATTTGATGTTTAAATGAGAAAAACCATGAACTTTAAACCTACAAAAGCAGAGAAAACTGTTGAGTCAGGTAATCAAATAAATGCAATTTCTTATTAACAATAGGGGAGACCGAGGCAAAGTGAGCCTGAAAAAATTTTTAGGTAAAAAAAATAAAATTTTTTGTTATTAAGAATGCATTAAAATAAATTTTAATTATAGTTTAAATTATTCTTTATTGTGCGCGAGCGGAATTAGGAAGACGATTGGGCAGATTGGGAGTAAGATCAAATGCGAAATTTTATGAGTCAGATTATGTACAGTTTATGATGTTTAAAAGTCAGTCATTTACAACAATTGCAAGTTAGTCGATTCCGCGAGCGACGGAAGAATTTTTCTGTGAGCGACGGAATATTCTAAGTCCGAGCGCGGTGGGACTTAACCGCGGTGAGAGACGCGAGATCAAGCGCGCGCGAGCCACGTCGAGTCTTCGCTAGGAAAAAGATAAATCGCGCCAAAAAATCCCCGAGGCCAATCAGTTGCCGACAGCCTGAGAAATTCGCTCATTCGACTTTGTCTAACGAATCAGCTGATCTCGGGGTCGACAACCGATCGGCTGTTATTGTCGACAGGTCTATCTCTCGCTTTTCCCCGGGTGTTTACCTTGCGCAACGAGATACCCGAGATGAAGGAGAGAGTCGATTTCTCTGCAAAAACGAGACTAAAAATATAATCCAAATTCATGTATGGTTTTAAATAAACAGTTTTAAAGATTATACAGGGTGTTCCAGACCTCACGTATAACCCGTTAATGACAGATCCCTGAGATTATTTGGAGACAAAAATCCTAATGCCAAAATGTCGAGGCTGCTACAGTATTTGAACGGGAAAGGTTTAAAGTTTACCAATCAGCTTTTCTAAATTTCGCGCGCTCAGGGATGTCGCATATCGAAACGGCTCTTCCACACTTCACTCAACTCGATAGAAATATTTGAAATTATTATTTCTTTTATTTTTTCGTGCACTATTCTCAAGACTGACTTCCTAAATTGTTGTACGAAAACAGGATACATGTCGAATTGCAAAGTATTCATGTAAAGCGTGCCGCGGACAAATGACATTTAATTCTCATAATCGGTACAAAGTATGATGTGCTGCATAAAATGTCGATTAGGAAAAAAGATATTATTGAGAAAAAAAATACTATAAATACTAACATGTTTGGAAATAATTTAAAAAATTGTCTTATTAATTTTTTTGAAGAAGTACGTTTTCCAGAATGTAGACAAATAAATTATAATGTAGTTTTGCGATTGCTGTTTTGCGTGCGAGAAACAGACTTTCTAGAGCCCAACAGACAAATTAATGTTGTCGTTGAACGTTGCATTCGTACGATACAGAACGAAGAAGTGGTCTTCCAAACTGTGAACGATACATCGGCTGTCATTGAATGGAAACCGATCTTGAATTATTGTAGTCTTGCAATTCTACACATAGCAACTGCAAAAAAGATTGGCTCTAGAAAGTCTGTTTCTCGCACGCAAAACAGCAATCGCAAAACTACATTATAATTTATTTGTCTACATTCTGGAAAACGTACTTCTTCAAAAAAATTAATAAGACAATTTTTTAAATTATTTCCAAACATGTTAGTATTTATAGTATTTTTTTTCTCAATAATATCTTTTTTCCTAATCGACATTTTATGCAGCACATCATACTTTGTACCGATTATGAGAATTAAATGTCATTTGTCCGCGGCACGCTTTACATGAATACTTTACAATTCGACATGTATCCTGTTTTCGTACAACAATTTAGGAAGTCAGTCTTGAGAATAGTGCACGAAAAAATAAAAGAAATAATAATTTCAAATATTTCTATCGAGTTGAGTGAAGTGTGGAAGAGCCGTATCGATATGCGACATCCCTGAGCGCGCGAAATTTAGACAAGCTGATTGGTAAACTTTAAACCTTTCCCGTTCAAATACTGTAGCAGCCTCGACATTTTGGCATTAGGATTTTTGTCTCCAAATAATCTCAGGGATCTGTCATTAACGGGTTATACGTGAGGTCTGGAACACCCTGTATAATTATATGTACAATAGATTATATCATGCTCGAGTTAGTCAGATTAGCGCGGATAACATGGTTTGATTTAGAACCGAGTATTTACATAATAACAATAAGTCTTCCTTAAAAGTATTTTGAAATCCACGTATAAACATAAAAATTCACGCGAAAAAGCCTACGAGTCAGGCAAAATGAGCTCGAAACAAGAATAATAACAAAATAATATGTTGAGCTAAAAAATGTACCTATATAAGTCGCGGAAAAAAATATATATCGTGCACTGGAGAACCAGAGCCGGCTCTTATTTGGCGTTTATTTCTCGACTTATTGAAAACTAATTAGTTATTTATAATATTAAAGAAATTTATTACTCACTTTATTTGCTTCAGTTTTGCTGAAGGATCCTCCCATTTTGTAATTGAGTTTCTAAAACAAGCAATTTAAATGGCAATTAATAAAAAATAATCAATCATAATCAATATATAACATAATATTGTTTAATCAAATATTGTTAAAAAAGAAAACAGATACTCACTTTTCGGAACCGTCTTCTTCGAGATCAACCTTTCGAATGAAGGAAGCACAACAGCAAGTCTGTCTATTTCCTAGCTTTGCTAGAGTCCCTTTGTTTGAATGTCGTATGTAGAGAACATCATAATAACAATAATGCACAGGAGTCTATGTAGAATATATGTGACGAGTATCGGCTCACTCAGTGTATTTTGAACTGTACCTGTGCTTCGGACATCATCGTTTCTAGCCTTTTATTTATATATAATGTTCAACGGGATACTATAAACGAAATACTGTCCTATTCCTCACAGCTAGTTTTTTATGTTTTTTTTTCTGTGTTGAATTACGTCATTTATTTTATTTGTAAATTAAACAGTAGGCCTTAATTCACAAATCAATTTTTATTTGTGAATTGCATCGACTTTAAATTATAATTAAAATTTGATTTATGAATTACACAGGCTTTAAATAAAATTATACAGTAGGCTTTAATTCACAAATCAATTTTTATTTGTGAATTGCATCGACTTTAAATTATAATTAAAATTTTATTTATGAATTACACAGGCTTTAAATAAAATTATACAGTGGGCTTTAATTCACAAATCAATTTTTATTTGTGATTTGCATCGACTTTAATTTACAATTAAAATTTGATTTATGAATTACACAAGTTCTTAACAAAACACAAAAATAAAGTATAGATTACACACGTATAATATACACAAACAAAATATTAAAACAATTTAAAATAATGTAATACTTTTTAGATTAAATATATATGTATATAGGTATATATACATATAGAATTTTTATAAAATATGTAACATTTTATATTATACAAGGTGTTAAAAAAAAAAAATACGTGTGGCCTCCACGCGCGGCAGAAGTAAAACTTCTTAGCTGTGAGGTATAGGATAGTATCTCGTTTATAGTATTTGAATTAAAGCCTGTGTAATTCAGAAATCAAATTTTAATTATAAATTAAAGCCGATGCAATTTGCAAGTAAAAATTGATTTGTGAATTAAAGCGTATATAAGTCACAAGTAAAATTTTAATTATAAATTAAAGCCGATGCAATTCACAAATAAAAATTGATTTGTGAATTAAAGCCTATATAATTCACAAATCAAATTTTAATTATAAAAGTGAAGTTTCAGGTTAACAGTTGCCAACTGTTACATTTATATGTAATTATATAATGGCAAATTTTTTTCATAACCTGAAACTTCACTTTTATAATTAAAATTTGATTTGTGAATTATATAGGCTTTAATTCACAAATCAATTTTTATTTGTGAATTGCATCGGCTTTAATTTCTAATTAAAATTTGACTTGTGACTTATATACGCTTTAATTCAAAAATAAATTTTTACTTGCAAACTGCATCGGCTTTAATTTATAATTAAAATTTGATTTCTGAATTACACAGGCTTTAATTCAGATACTATAAACGAGATACTATCCTATTCCTCACAGCTAAGAAGTTCCACTTTTGCCGCGCGTGGAGGCCACACGTATTTTTGTTTTTAAACCACCACTTTTTTATTTTTAACATAAATTATTTCTGGAGGTTTATGCTATAGCGACACTCATACTAATCAAGAATCTTTTTGGTTTTTTTGTTTCAGATGATTCTACAAGGAGTTACGATGTCCGCCGTGGACCAACCTTTTTTTCCAACTTCTTCGCATTGTTGTTTCTTTCATGAAATAAACTTGACTAAAAATATATGAAATAAACTTCTACAAAAAATATGTTTTGTTGTTTAAAGCATGCCTAATAAGTACTAAAAACATTCATTCAATTATCTGCATTAGTATTGCCAAAAAAAATTCATAAAAATAGCGATTTTTTCGAGCGTTCAAAGTGAAATGACCCCTTAAATTTTAAATTTTTTTTGATTTATAAAGTATTTTTTAATGCAGTTTAAATCATTTATGGCATTTTGGGGACCAGTTTCACCATCTCCGATTAAACTTACTCTTCGTCTCTTTCTAATTGTCCAGTTAGAAAGAGACGAAGAGTGAGTTTAATCGGAGGATCACGTTAATCGGAGATGGTGAAACTGGCCCTTTATGGTAACATATCTAGGCACAGACGTGGCCGTCGTGGTTTACGTGCCGCTAACGCCTCCTCGCGAAAAGGACTGGAAATTCCTCAATAAAGGCGTCAGCGTACAGAGAGCCGTGGCAGAGAAGTGCTGAGCAGGAGAAGAAAAATAATATGAAGGAATGCGATTAATTCATACAACGCGATTGTTGTATTCATAATTTATATTGCATACATATGGCACATGGGCTAACGCGTCTAGGTTGTTCTAAGCGATCTAATATATTTATTGCTAGATTAATAATTTGTACGAACAAGCGTATAGCTGGTACGATAGCTGATGGAGAAAAGATGACACGAGTCAGTATACGCGCGCACGCGCAAGGTTGTATTATATACCCTAAGAGTAACTCGAGACCAAGATTCCCAGATACTAAGATTCTATTTCTCTTGTGAGGAATGTAAGGGAATGCAATCTTTTGAAGTTATCTAGGTATTTCTGTGTTTAACACGACGAGAAGATGAGTGGCAAAGTCTAGGATGGGCTATGATCGACATCTAACTTTGTAGACGACTACACTATGAAGCGAAGCGCTAATTAATTGTCAATTGATCACTAGGAGAGCGGTTGTTTGCTAATTAGCAATCGGATCGAGCAAAACGAATGAAATCCGTATTTCTTATATTGACGTCGATGTATGAGAATTGGGATATTAAATGTCATTATCTCATTCCACGCGTCTGGTATTGAATTCATACATATCCAATACCTACATATACCTAATTTATCCGATATCTCCTTTTTATTAGATATTATTAAATCTACTTGTATGAAAAGACATTTATCATTCTATTAGTTTCTCGTTGTATACATATATTTGCACCATGTTAGGTACGTGCATTTGCGTGCTATATTGATTTTATCGTCCCCTCTCTCCTCTCTCTCTCTCTCTCCAGATATGAAATCTGCATTTTTGTACATTATGCAGATTGTAGAGTTAGACATTCATCTTCACTCGAAGAATTATGAATATTTTGCAAATAAATGGGGTGACAAATACTAACTCTTAAAAAGCTTTATTATAGAGTCGAGAACAAAAAGAGACAAGAACGAAGAAGTGGCTTGTCCTAATTTAAGCCTAATCTTCCTGCCGTGAGATTATGAATTGTCGAAGCGTTCTTCAACATCTGCGTGGCATTCTTTAAGATGTTGTTGAAACTGCCTTTTGCATCGTCGTCTTTTTGGAACTGTATGAGTATCACGAGATACGTCGTGACGGCACCAGCAATCTAAAAAATTACGTTTTTATATTTATTTGTATCTCTCAAAATTAGAGCAGTATAATGCAGAAAAATTATAAATTTCCTACCGAAGTTACGAGAGTTCGATCCAAAGTGAAAAGTCCGCACGCTGAAAATTCTAAAGGACGATGTAGGAGCTGAAGCGAAAAAATCTCTAGTTGTTTCCTGCCTTCTTTGTCCAGACTCATTGACAGTAATTGACTGACCAAAACTGCTGTTTTCTTTCCCTGAAGATAATTATTAAACCATAGTAAACAGGAAAGAGAATAAACCATCGACCTACTAGGCCGGTATTCATAGTCGGATCTTATTTTAAGAACGTCTTAAGTATAAAGTAATGTCTTAAGATGCTAATACGGCTCTGTGATTGGTTCCTTAGCATCGTAGGACATTACTTAAGATGGTCCTTAAATATAAGATCCGACTATGAATACCGGCCTGTGATCGGTTTATTCATCTTAAGATTGTATGTACATACTTAAGACGTTCTTAAATATATAAGATCTGACTATGAATACCGGCCCTATAGTATGGACTGCACAATCCCTACTTTCTCGTATTCTTGTATACGATACACGGTTTTAAAATATATGAGTGAGATAGAGCGCATGTGCGGTCAATCTTTGCCCCTTTTCGACCTATTACATAAAACTTATCATTTTTCACGTTTTCGCTCTACAGGAAAAGTTGATCGACCCCCTGTATTACAATGCGGGATAGAAAGAGATATTGGGCGCGTTCAGCGGACACAGCCGCTCAGTCGCAGTCGAACGTGATTGGCTCTTACTTTCAGAACCAACCAATCAACGCAGAGTGTTGATAAGACAAATTCAACAGTTGTACAACAGTTGTGTCTGCTGAACGCGCCCATTGGCCGTAATCACCTGCTGTCTTTTTTGCACATTGAACAACAATTTTCGACTTGCGTCGCGCAGTCCATACTATACTCCGTCCAACGAGAAACCATACTTGGATCGGACGAAAACTCGCCCGTTTCACGCAGGTCTCCGGCCACAGCACGTTTATTTATGTATACCCATAGACTTATATAGATAGACCGGCCCCTGCCGTGAGAGCACGCGTTAGAAGATCGACGGTGCAGACATAGCCGTGGTAGTCGGTCCTCTCTCTCTTCTGATCGCTTGGTGGGGATAGACGACTCGACTTTCACTTTCTTCTGATCGCTTGGTGGGGGATAGACGACTCGACTAACAATAAGTCGAGTCGTCTATTCCCACCAAGCGATCAGAAGAGAGAGAGGACCGACCACCACGGCTATGTCTGCACCGTCGATCTTCTAACGCGTGCTCTCACGGCAGGGGTCGGTCTATCTATATAAGTCTATGTGTATACCCCATACAGCACAAAAATATGTCAGAAATATTTTACTGAAAGAATGAAACATAAATATTGCAAAATATTTCTGCAACAGCTTTGAGACAGCTTTGTAATGCGGGGTCTACAGTCGCTAAGTCGCGAGTCGCAAGAAACTGACCAACCACAGTCAAATTTGAGGAGAATAATCGACTGTAATTGGTCACCTTCCCACGACCCACGACCCAACAACTCGCATTGTAGACCCCGCATAACAGCAAAACGTCCGCGATGCTTGTACATACATTATATGTACCATCGACATAAAGTATGGACTGCGCATACTACGTAAAGATCGGTCCGCTTCGTAGAAAAGGATAGAGCGCGTGTGCGGCCAGTATCTCTCTCTTTCTATTCAACACCGTCCCATTGATTGAAAAGAGACAGAGATTGGCCGCACATGCGCTCTATCTCTTTCTTTTGACGACCATATTCGATACGTTGTTTAGATACGGATGGCGCAGTCCAGTACTATATGTCGATGATATGTATGTACAGACGGCGCCATTACATTAATGCCTGGACACCAAAATTGAAACCGACGTATAGTTGGCAAACTAATTAAAAATTATTTATAATTATCTTTTCCAATCGTTTGGAAATCATTTGGAAATTGAATGCGTTTCGGAAACTCACTCTTTGTCTCCTTCTAAGGGGAGTCCCATGGCAGGTATTTTCCGCGTAATGCAAAAGCGTAACAAACAGAAGCGTGAATATACATAACAGAAAGTGCGAAACGCTTGTGATTGGTTACGCGGTTACATGTTTAGGGTGGCGTCCTATGGCATAGATTTTTCGCGTAACGCGTATCGCGTAACCAATCAGAAGCGTTACGCGCTTTTTGTTACGCTCTTGCTAAAACTTGCGTACAGTTCTAGCGTATCACGCTGTTTTATGTCACATGTGTGTATTGATAAATTTTGCAACATATTATAAAAATATAATTCTTTTATGAGGTGCTTGCTCCATGCAGCTAGCTTTCGATTATTCGTCGAAAAAATTGGATGAATCCAATATTTTCGATTATGCATCATTTTATATTTGTTTTTATTTATTAATAAATATAAAGCTATTAGTTTCTTTAAACTAACTTAATTTCTGCTGTGCGATTTACAGTTTGTAATAATATTTTTTTATGCAATATATAAGATAAATTTTAAAAAATGGGTGAAATTTGGGTAAGTCAACAAATTCTTCTAACAAATTCTATATACCCAGCAAACATTTTGGTTGTGGGATGTTGCCAAAAGGGAAACAAATGCCAGCAAAACAATAATGCCAAAGCCAGGGCCTACTGTGTCTGCAATTGCTCTCCATATGAACGAAATCTTAAGAACATATTCTGCAGTCAAATTGACGACAACACCAGAGCAAATCTAACAACAACATTACGTCAGATTGACACAACAAATTGAGGACAGATCTGTTTACAGCAAAGTGGCAGCCAATTGGCACCAAACGTAGACCAAATCTGTCCCAATAAATGTTGCGAATTTGTTGTATTGTTTAGAAAAAGTAATTTGCTGGCACAGCATATTTTATGCTGTCTTATTGTGAGCAAATTTTATTAGTTATTATATGGCTAGCAATGCGATTTGTTAAGGATACTAAAGTATCCTTAACAAATGGCAAAATTATTTTTCAACTAATAAAATTATAATTTTATTAGCTAAAAAATAATTTTGCTAAAATGTCTTTTAAATACAAGAAAATTATTTGTCCATGCGCCGCTTAGTGGTGTCGATATAGTGTATTTTGAAATGTTTTACTAACAGATGCTGTTGCATTCTTGCGTGACGAATGCTGACACTTGTAATAGCAAAGTTGCTTGATATTTGTAGTGAATCTGTCGTCAATGCGTTCAACAGACCCGCTCGCTTATCCAAGCCATCTGTCGTCAACATACTTGTATTTTTGCGAGATGTTTGCTGACACTGTTTGCAATAGCAAAACTGCTTAGCATTTGCCATCAATCTGCCGTCAATTTGTTCGGTATCTGCTCGCTGTTAACTGCTATTCTGTCGTATATTTTGCCGACAAAGGTTGTTGCATATTGACGGAAGTGTGCTAACAGAATTGACAATACCAAATTATGTTTCCCATTTGCGGCGTTTCGGCAAACATAATTTGTTACCAACGTTTGCGATTACAGATTGTGTTAGCTGGGTAAAGTTTCTAAAAATAATCCATTCAACGCTTAAACGTATTCGGTAATCGCTTGCCAGTATGACGAAATAAGTTCAAGGTTGTGCTCGATAATTATGGTATTATATTCTGTCATTTGCATGTTTGGGCTAGTTTTAGCCATCTGCTGCGGCATATACATCTTGACTTATATATATATTTTTTTAATATAGCACAAATGTGGATACTGCGGGTGGCTGTTCAGGTTTACTACAAACTTTACTGATCATCAAAAGAAATGTAAAGGCTCTCTAAATCAATAAAGTAATACTAAAGGCACTAAGAGCCAACGCGCTGTAATTGGTGCGCAATTGTAATTTATTCAAATTAGGTTTACATGTAAAAATTTAAGACGAACGTTTTGACTCTTTTTTTGAGTCCTCTTCAGCGTAGAAAACAATAATAACATTTAAGTCAAAGATTAAAAACATAAATTTCGCATTACTGCCGTGGTACAAATCAAATATCATAAGAAAAATATCACGTAACGCAGTCATAAATATAATGAGTACCGTTATTCAAACAAAATCAACAAAATCAATCTAACTTTGCACTCTCGCCGTGGTTCAAATTGAGATGACTTACAATTAGTCTTATGTGTTATGGAAACCCTTAACGCATTGCATCTCACGCTTGAGTGTTCACAGATGTATTCTCCAAAGTACTTCCAGGTATCTTCAGATTCAAAAGAAAGATGACAATATAACAACTCCTTCGTTCGACTCGGTTGGTCACCATTTGAGAAAATCTAATTCTGAAATCGAAATTAACGTTTCTCCTAACGCCTTTAAAGAGAATCACCTCTTACACAATCGAATGACAAGTGGTTTATCAATCTGTCGTCCACGGCTATTCCGACTAATATTTGGAACCTGTTATAGTTGGGTGAAAATTTTAGCCTCCCAGTCGCGAATGTTGATAAGTTAACAGTCGAGTTCATCAAAAATATTGAGAATAACGTCAGAAAATTTCCAGCCAGAGCACAAGTTGCTCTCAGAAACCGTTCCATCAATATCATAAATAACCTTTCAAATTATTCAATACTCAACAATACTTTTAATACTGAAGCAAAACGATTAGTTTCTGCTACCAAAGAATTTATTAGTAATAACCCTAATCTTATTCTTACGCGAGAAGATAAGGGAAATGTCACTGTCGCGCTTGACAAAGACGAGTATATAAAAAAGGTAGAGTCTTTGCTCAAAGATACGGAGACGTATAAAATTGTCAAGAAAGATCCGACCAAAAAATTAACAACATGTACACGCAAGTTATTGAACAAGTGGAAAAATGCTGAATTTATTTTAGTTCCTACGTATAGATCGTTGTATCCCAGATTGAACATGGAGGTCCAGTGGAATGTCCACCGATAATCCATTTTTGGACAACGAACGTCCAATTTTAATCCAAAAAAAATCCGTCGGATGTCTGATGGACGCCATTCGATGTACATTTTGCACAATTTCGGACGTTCATAGAATGTCCAAAATAAGGCCATTTTCGAACCTATTCTAGACTTATCTTGGATCTATTATGGAATTTTAATAACGTGGAGGATTGCAAAAATCAAAATTATAATTAAATATTTAAAAAACGAGATTTTTCGTTATAAAATACATAGATACGTTTTATGTTTTGTGTTCATTTAATTATTATCAGTCTTGAAAATTAAAGGTACCTTTTTTATTAATTTTTATTAAAAATTTTGTTAAAAATTTTTATTAAAAATTAACTAAAATAAGGTTACATTAATGTTACATCAATCCAAAAGTGTGCTACACTTTGTTATAAAAGTGTGGATTCCACGATACAAGTTGTGCTGTTGTGCAGTTCCGTCATTTATGTTGTTCTTATATCATCGTTCGGTGTATTTTAAATACGAGAAACAAATCCCATCGGATGCCATCTATCGGATAACCCGACATTAACATATAACCAATTTTAATTAAGACATACATCAAACAGGGCGGCAGTGTGGTCTAGTGGTAGAGCGCCAGACTCGCAATCCGGGAAACCGGGTTCGAGCCCACTTGAGTACACTGGAATTTATTTCCAGAAACTGCGCCCCCCATGCGAGAAAAATTCTCAAATGGGAAAAACTGGGCTCCGTCTTTCAGAAGAGACGTTAAACCGTTGGTCCAAATACTATATGGCAATATCCACCATGCCAGGGTGCTGTGGGCTAATCACCCGCACATCTGAATTTAAAGCGATTACTGAAACCTCCTTGGAGGCCCTAATGCTCCGCGAGGAGTAAAAGGATCTATACATACATACATCAAACGTCCATAGGATGTACCGGTTAGGATACCCCATTCATGTCCAAAAAAGTATATCCATTTTAGGTCCCATTTATGTCCACGGACATATGGACATGAACTGGACTTAAAATGTATATCCATAGGACATCCAGTGCTATCTGGGATGTTAGCGATGGAATTTTGCCAAGGGCGTATGGACTTCCTAAAATCCATAAACCTAACTGTTTATTCCGAATCATAGTATCCTCTCTAAATAGTCCTTTATACAACTTAGCCGCTTTTCTCCACAAAATTATGCACAAAAGTTTTCCGACAAGCCAAAGCCACGTTTCGAATAGTATTGAATTGGTAAGAGAACTGTCTAAAATACAAATAGATGAAAATTTTACGCTAATTTCACTCGATGTTACGTCGCTTTTTACAAACATACCTATTGATTTGGTAACGGATAGCATTGCTTCAAGGTGGAACTACATTTCTGAGAACCTCAATATCCCGAGATCTGATTTTTTTGAAGCTGTCAAGCTTGTGCTCGATTCAACGTACTTTATATTCAACGGAGTCATCTATCAACAAACTTATGGCCCCATGGGTTCCCCGTTGTCTCCTAAAGTAGCAGATATTGTAATGCAAGATCTGGAAGCAAAAGCATTAAGTACTTTTAAATTCAACCCCTCTTTTTATAGAAGATATGTTGATGATGTGGCAATGGCGGTTTTCTCTGACTCTTGTACTGACACTCTCAAAATTTTCAACTCCTTCCATCCTAGGATCCAATTCACCATGGAAGTCGGTGAGAACGACAGTCTGAATTTTTTAGATGTTACTCTGATACGCAGTAAAAACCATTTGATTTTTGATTCGTTTCATAAATCTACGTTTTCGGGGAGATTTAATTTTTTCTCACTGCATCCCATCTGTCAAGAGAAGGATACTGTTATCAGTCTGATTGACAGGGTTTTTATGTTATTACACCCTAATTTTCACGGGAGAAGTATGGAACTGGCTATCCAGATACTGTTAAATAATGGCTATCCGTTAGATTTCATATTTAAAGTATTCCGCTCACGCCTTAAATACCTTTTCACTTGTGATAAGAAAGATAAATCGAATAAAAAACAGAGTGACGTTAAGACTCCTTTTTTTACACTCCCGTATATTCAGTCAATAACAGAACAATATAAAAACATAACTAAAGATCTGGATGTAAAACTTTCATATTATAGTCTTAATAAAATAAAAAACTTCATAAAAGTACATAAAGACACCCTCCCTGATTCATCTCGTTGTAACGTGGTATACAAAATTAATTGCATCAATTGTGATGCATCATATGTGGGCCAGACGGGAAGAAAATTGCAGACGAGAATAAAGGAGCATCAGTCGCACATTAGAAGAAATACTAGGTCTCATTCTGTTTTGACTAACCACACATTGGAGTGCAATCACGATTTCGATTGGAATAAGGTTGAGATCCTAGATAATGAATCATATTTTAATAAAAGACTATTATCTGAAATGATAAATATCAAAAGACAAACTAAAGGTTTAAATTTGCAGACGGACATAGAGAATTTGCCGGACATATATCTAAATGTTATTGAAGGTCTCTCTAAACGTTAAATTTGCTATGTTTATTGATTATTTTTGACACTACTATGATATGTTTGTTATTCGTCCCTATATGTAACCAGTCATTTTCTCTCAAAACACTGAAGTGACAGGTACTTTCGTTTAATTATGTACTGATTTCTGTTATAACTTGAACCTTTTGGACAACGCATTGTAAGTTACTGCATATTTGATCTTAGCTGTTACGCGTATAGCTTTGTTATTCGGCGGATGTGACTCCGAATATTACCACACAGGTATCCTGCACGTTACATTCTATAATGGACAAGAAGCTGTTATATTGTCATCTTTCTTTTAAATCTGAGTATACCTGAAAATACTTCGGAGAATACATCATCTGTGAACACTCAAGTGTAAGATTCAATGCGTTAAAGGTTTCCATAACACATAAGACTAAGTCATCTTAATTTGAACCACGGCGAGAGTGCGAAGTTATGTTGATTTTTGTTTTTAATAACGGTACTTATTATATTTATGACTGCGTTGCGTGATATTTTTCTTATGATATTTGATTTGTACCACGGCAGTAATGCGAAGTTTATGTTTTCAATCTCTGACTTAAATGTTATTATTGTTTTCTACGCTAAAGAGGACTCAAAAAAAAGTCGAAACGTTTGTCTTAAATTTTTTCATTTAAACCTAATTTGAATAAATTATAATTGCGCACCAATTACCTCGCGTTGGCTCTTATTGTGAGTAAGGCTGGAAGAAAAGCCGAGTTGTTAGTGAAATTGCGCGAAGCCGATCCGAGTGGACTGACGACAAGTAGAGCATTGCTTGGCATCAGGATGAGCAGCGGAGAGAACAAGAGACGAATGTCGAAGAGGGCAGGCAGGACAACATGGCCGCCGGAAATGATGGCGTGCGAGCGGTAAATTCTGCAGCCGAATCGAGCATTCGAGAACGAGAGTTAGATCTACTGCGGCGTGAAAGGGATCTAGTGGTGCGAGAATTAGAGGTGTTACGCATAGAGAACGCGAGCTTGAGAGACACGACGGGGCAGCGAGCGGCCGAAAGGGAAGTACCAGCTTCGTCCGGTGAGTCTTCAGGATCGCCAATACAGCGGTTGATAACACGGTCGGTAACGGCACAATTACCACAAGCGACGGTTAGGCAGAGGCCGAATATCAATGCCATCTGCGAGTTGCTGTCAGAGTTCAAGGGTACCAGCGATGTTTACTGGCGTTGGGAGAAACAATTTAAATTGTTATGTACGACGTACGAGTTAGACGATCGAGCTGCCAGAATTCTAGTTGGCATGAAGTTAAAGGACCAGGCACTGAAATGGTTCCATTCTAAGCCAGAACACCTGGAGATTTCCGTCGAAGAGTTGCTCGAGGAGATGAGGAAGATGTTCGATCATCGACCGGCCAGGATAATACTCAGAAGAAATTTCGAAAAACGCGTTTGGCAAGTGGCTGAGCTATTTAGTGAGTATTTCCACGACAAGGTGACGTTGGCGAATCAGGTGCCAATTGAAGAAGAAGAGATCGTCGACTATCTGATTGAGGGCATATCCGATGTGCATCTGAGGAATCAACCAACGATTCAGCGGTTTCCTACCAAAGAAGCGTTACTAGAAGCGTTCGAGCAAGTTCGGCTTGAGCCTGAAGGAAAAGGACGATCGCAAAAAGGGAACGACCATGCGAAAAAAGAGGCGAGCGACGGTGCGGAGAAGGAGAAGTCGCAGCAAGCAAAAAAAGTGCGGTGCTACAATTGCAACGAGTTCGGACATAAAGGTCGAGATTGTCAGCAGTCGAAACGTGAGCGAGGTTCCTGTTTTAACTGTGGCAAGGCAGATCATCGAATTAGAGACTGTCCACAAAAGGTTAAGAAGGACGCGGCCAAGGAGAAACCACGGGACGCGACGAAAGGATCAACGGAGACCGAAGCGAAGCAAATCGGAGTCGTAGAAGAACAGATTTTTAGAGACTTGCGATACAAGTTTGTGAGTACTGAGCTATCGATAGAACTGACCCTGCGTAGGTTGTTAGATTCGGGAAGTCCAATTAGTTTTATAAAAGAATCTTTTGTACCAGTAAAATCAGTGACGCGAGTGAATAATGAAAATAATAAATATATCGGATTGAATAAAAGCCCGTTAGAGATTAGCGGAGTAGTAAATGCGACCGTAGAATTCGAAGGCGAAAATTTAAGTGGATTACTTTTACGCGTAGTGCCAGATTCATCAATGCAAGCTCCGGTTGTTATCGGTAGAGACGCGTGGAATATTTTGGGGTTAACGGTTAGTCGGGAAAAGAATTCGAGTGAAAAGCGCAAGATAGAGGACGAGCGCGAAGAAATTCTTGAGAGAGATGCGTGCGAGATTTTAAATATAAGTGCAAGTGTATTAGCGGTAGACGAGGTGGATGCATTAAATATAAGCGAGAAAACTGCGCCTGAGTGGCATAAGCGTTTAAAGGAGTTGTTTAGAAACGAATATTTGTTAGCGGAACGACCGCCTACTCCGAAAGTGCGTACGGAACTTAAACTTAAACTTAAGAAACATACTCCATTTCATTTTGCACCACGTAGACTATCTTATCGCGAGCGTGCACAAGTAGAGAAAATAATCGAAGAATTGAAATCCAAGGGGATTATTAGGCCGAGTAAATCATAATACGCTTCACGAATAGTATTAGTTCCAAAGAAATCGGGCGAAATAAGAATGTGTATAGACTATCGGTTTTTAAATGCGCTAACTGAACGAGTAAATCATCCTATTCCGGTTATTGAGGAAGTAGTAGAGTCAGTAAATG
The DNA here is from genome assembly GCA_035220615.1 of Leptothorax acervorum. Classification (NCBI taxonomy): domain Eukaryota; kingdom Metazoa; phylum Arthropoda; class Insecta; order Hymenoptera; family Formicidae; genus Leptothorax; species Leptothorax acervorum. Next base: position 204,597 of record JASTWQ010000267.1, on the reverse strand, counting down.
GCAACAAGTATTTTAGTTTGGTAGATCTTAAAGACGGATTTTACCACATTGACGTTGCGGAAGAAAGTATTCCATACACAGCATTCATCACTCCGTTAGGGCAATTTGAGTTTACTAAGATGCCGTTTGGGCTGACGACAGCACCCATGACGTTTCAGAAACATGTAGTTATGGACGAATTGGTTCGATCAGGTGACGCGCGACTTTATCTGGACAACTTTTTTATAGCGACGCGAACTATAGAGCGACATTTAGAGGTGCTAAAAATACTTTTTCGAATATTAGTAGAAAATTGGTTGGAATTACGAATAGATAAGTGCAAATTTCTGTATACCGAAATAGACTTTTTGGGTTACATCGTGACGGGAGACGGAATCCGCCCTAATGAGTCGGGAATAGAAGCAGTAAAGACTTATTCTGTACCCACGAATGTGCGAGGAGATTTTTAGGAATGTGTGCGTATTTTCGTAAATTTGTAAAAGACTTCTCGATAATTGCGAAACCCTTGTATGATTTATTGCGAAAAGATGCGGTATTCAAATTCGGTGACGAGAAAATGGAGGCGTTTGAAACTTTAAAGAACAAACTGATTAAATCACCTCTTTTGGCATTGCATAATCCGGTAGATGAAACAGAATTGCATTGTGATGCTAGTTCGGCTGGTTTCGGAGCGACCTTATTGCAAAAGAAAGAAGATGGAAAATTCCATCCAGTGTTTTATTATTCAAAGCGAGCTACAGAGGTCGAAAGTAGATATCACAGCTTCGAGTTGGAGACATTAGCTATTGTTTACGCGTTTAGGAAATTCCGAATATATTTGCACGGTATAAAATTTAAAGTAGTTACGGATTGTAATTCCTTGATACAGACGTTAAAGAAGAAAGACATAAACCCGCGTATAGCCAGATGGGCTTTAGAGATGCAAGATTTCGATTATTATACTGAACATCGGGAGGGAACGAAGATGCCTCATGTTGATGCATTGAGTAGAGTGTACGAAGTACTCGTAGTCGAGGATAATTCGTTCGAGGCGAACTTACGATTATGTCAAACGTTAGATCCTAAAATTCGTGAGATCCGAGAAAAATTAGAGAAATCAGAAGATCGGTATTACGAGATAAGAGACGGTTTAGTTTATCGTAAGTGGGGACAAAGAATCTTGTTTTATGTACCACACGGAATGGAATACGAGATTATGCATTGTTATCATAATGAGTTAGGTCATTTTGCGACAGGAAAAACATGTGATATTATAATGCAAAGCTATTGGTTTCCGAAACTGCGTGAGAAAGTAGATCAGTACATAAAGAATTGTTTTAAATGTATTGCGTATTCGAAACCTTCAGAAAAGTTAGAAGGATATATAAATAGTATACCTAAAGAAAGTGTTCCTTTCTCAACAATACACGTAGATCATTATGGCCCTATAAAAGGTGCTATTGCGAAAAAACATGTGTTCTTAGTAGTAGATGCGTTTACGAAGTTCGTGAAATTGTATGCGGTAAAATCGACTTCAAGCGCTGAAACGATTAAATGTTTGCAGGAGTTTTCCGAGCATACAGCAAGCCAAAGCTTTTAATATCTGACCGAGGTACTGCATTTACCTCTCGAGAATTCGAAGACTTTTTAACAGAACAGAACGTGAAACATGTAAAGGTGGCCACAGGATCACCTCAGGCTAATGGTCAAGTTGAGCGATACAATCGAGTGTTAGCGTCCGCTCTAGGAAAATTGAGTGACGAGGAAAGTTGGCCTAAAGCATTAAATGAGATCGAGTTTGCTTTAAACAATACGTTTTGCAAGTCAACGGAAGCAATACCAAGCGTCTTATTGTTTGGGACAGAGCAACGCGGAAAAATTATAGATTATGTTAAAGAAAACGTGTTAGAAGAAAACTGTATTAGCGAGCGTAATTTAACTAAGATTTGCGATAAAGCAGCTGAGCAGATTGCGAAGGGTCAGACGTATAATGAGCAATATGTAAACCAAAGACAAAAACCTGCGAATGAATATGAGGAAGGCGATTTAGTTGTAGTGCGAAACTTTGATTCAACCGTAGGAGTATCTAATAAGCTAAAGCCGGCCTATAAGTGTCCGTATTGTGTAAAAAAGCGTCTACGAAATAATCGTTATATATTAAGCGATGTCGAGGGACACCAACTCTCTCAGCGACCGTACCAAGGTGTATGGAAAAGCGCAAATATGAAACCCTGGCGTAAAGATGATCCCGTAGAGGAAGAAGAAGACGGCCGAGGCTGTAAGGCAAGAGGATGTAGAGCAGCAAGATTTGAAAGACGCGGGATTAGAGCCGGAACTGTAACGCGTGGATTGGTAGACGCGAGCTGGCAGCGATGTGCGATTGTTGTAAAAGCGAGGGAAGAGAGTCGAGAAAAGCTGTAAGACAAGAGGATGTAGAGCAGCAAGATTTGAAAGACGCGGGATTAGAGCCGGAACTGTAACGCGCGGATTGGTAGACGCGAGCGGGAAGCGATGTGCGATTGTTGTAAAAGCGAGGGAAGAGAGTCGAGAACAGTCTTGCGTAGGGAGTGGTCGAGTGAAAAGGTATTTTGGAATAAAGAGAGTTTTTCTATTACGACGAGTCGATTCACTACCCTACAATTCCTACTGTATATATTGCAAACAAAAACGTGTACATAAATCAGGATATTCCGTTTTTAAGTAATTAAACAGTTTGTTAAAATTATAAATATAACTCTAAATATGTTTACAAATTTTGTATGTATATTGTAAACCTACGTTTTCATTGGCTAAATCAGACATTAAGAAATGGAAACATAGGTTTACAATATACATACAAAATTTGTAAATATATTAAGAGTTATATTTATAATTTTAACAAACTGTTTAATCTTACTTAAAAACAGGAATATCCTTATACACGTTTTCGTTTGCAATACGGTAGGAATGAGGGTAAATGTGTAGAATAGTGGCCTTCTCACCGATTTGGCTGAAACTAACTAATATTGTGTATTTTGACGTATTAAAAACGAATCCGCAAGAAAAAATCGTCGCTCTTAATTAGGAAAAAAGTTATAAAATGTTAAAAATGACAGTTTTCGGAAATCTGTCAGACCGACAATGTAGACGGGAACGCTGGGATAAAGGTCACGTGATAGCTGTACCTTTTGACAACGGAATAAGAAATTATTTTTGTTTAAATAAAATCCTTAAGGACTCGCGAAAATTCAAATTCAATATAACTTGGCAATTAGAGTCAAACGCGGTACTTACAATTAGTGCGTGTGTTCGAGTTCCGTGGAACATTCCAGCACGAAAATAAGTTCCCCGCTCCGACCGCGCGGAAACCTAGCCGATCGACGCGATCACGCGCCGTGAGACGCGTCGCGATACCCGATTCGTCGGATCACCGGAGCGACCAGCTCCGACACGTGCGTTGCTCCAACAAGCGAATGGCGACCCCGCTTTCGGTACATGTACCGCTCCGAAAAACAGTTTTTTTTGGCGACCGGCGTTGAAACCTCGCGCATGATCGACGGTTGAAGATACGTCGTGGCAGTTCGCATTTGAGTCTCGTAATATTCACCTCGCTCCGTTGAGACTCGGAGTCGCCATTCGCTCGTCAAATTGCACGTATCGCAAAATTATTCAAAGTTAAGTTAAGTGCGTGGTGGGGTTTGTGACTCTCCGAACGGGCGTCGCTCGCGATCGTCCCTCTGCTTCGCGGGGTCAAGATTTCCGACGGCCGCGTGCAAGATTTCCTCCTCGCGGAAACTTCGAGTAGGAAGTTTCATATCAAGATTTCCGATTCGCGACGAAGGGCAGGAATAGAGGACGGACCGGAAGATTTTCCGTTACCGCGGTGCCCGATTCGGCGTTCTCCCCCCCCCCCCTTTTTTGTGTAACGAATAAAGAACGGAGTTTTCTCTATTGAGTGAAATTATTGTTTTGCGAGTGCTTTCTCCTCTCCTCTCCTCCCGTGAATCTACTGATTCGCGTTCCGCACGCTCCACGTTCAAATCTGAACGGAACTAAGCTACCGGGTGATCGCGTTGAGATTGAAGCCCGAACATTTTGGTCCTTCGAGCCGGATTGAAGCGTGTGGAGAATCAAGTGAGTGACGTGATTGAAAATTCATACTCATCATGTTCGAGCATCTCGTGAGACAATCGCAACTTCAACATTCGATAGAACGTTATTGTGAAAATTTCAAAAAAATCGGGAAGAGTAATCTCACCCCGGCGAAGGTGCGTTCCCAAATTTCCTCTCTCAAAGAGATCTGGACGCAATTCTTCGACCGTCACGCAGACGTGCAGCAGAGGATTCCGGAAGCAAGCCGGTCATCCCTGAGCTACTTCCAGGACAACCATTTCGACACCACCTACGCAGCCTATCAAAACGCCCTCGATTACATGATGGAGTGCTTGGAGAAATTGGAGCCGGTCGTGAGTCCGAATCAGTCTTTCTCGAGTGTGCGGTCACCCTCGGCGGCATCCGCGTTTTCTCTCTCTCACCTCCCTCCTATCAAGTTGCCTCCTTTTGACGGTAACTACGACGATTGGGAGCAATTTCGCGACAGATTTACGGCGTTAATTCGTAACAATAAAGATCTCAATGAATTCGCTCGTATGCATTTTTTGTCCTCATGTTTGAAGGGTCGCGCATTAGAATGCATCGCGAATATCACGGTTACCGCAGATAATTTTGAAATCGCTTGGCACGCTCTGACTACGCGTTACGAGAATAAGCGAAGGTCTCTTAACGTACATATCTCCACGTTAATCAATTTGTCGAATATAACGCGCAAATCTGCTTCGGAGTTGCAAACTTTATACGATAAAGTTAACATCGCGGTAGCCTCTCTGAAAAATTTAAATCGCCGGCCCGACGAATTGTGGAACGACGTTCTCGTTCATTTAATTGTGCAAAAATTAGATCCTACAACGCGTAAGGCGTGGAATGTCAAGGCAAGCGATACCGATGCTCCGCGCAGTCATACGAAGATCATTGTCGTTTTCTTAAATCTCGTACCCGTGCGTCAGAAAATTGTGCGACCGTTTCATCTATCAAAACTGTTTCAAAATCCGCATCGCGTATTCACGCCGCCACCGCTGCCGCCAATGACCCTACTCCGTGTCCATTATGTAAAGCTCAACACTTTATAAATTTGTGTCCGACGTTTATAAGCAAGAATGCGAGTCAGCGTCGTGAGATCGTTAAACAACATAAACGCTGTTTTAATTGTTTAAGGGGGGAACCTCATATAGAAATTTTTTTTCTTGCATTCTTTTTTTATGGCTTGAAAAATTCATATACCATCTGAAGAATATATTTCCAAAGTTTCAAAGCCTAAATCAAATCCTAAAGGTCCCTAAGAAGTCATTAAGGTGATGCGCTCTAATGGTATAAAAAGCAGGTACATGAGCGCACTCGCTCTCGGCCTTTACCTTTCAATTTCTCGTGCAACAAAATTTGAAAATGCAGCACAATTAGATGTTTTTCTAGAAGAGGAAGGATTACTTTACGGCCCTGGCATCGCAGATTAAGCTTAGGTAAATATAAGTCACTCTGAACTTAACTTTTTGGTAGCGAAAACTTTAAACGCGTTTTTCTCAAAACGCTTTTTTTTTCGCGCCGGGCAATATAACTCAAAAAGTTAATGGCCGATTAACTTGAAATTTTGTACAGATATTTGTACATGTATCGTATACTTCATGAACCTCACTATATATTAAAATTGTTATAATAAATATTGTTTTTAACAATTTGTTTAGAAAGAAAAAGTGATATATTTTTTTTAAATGCCCTCAATTTTTCATTTTTTTGTTTTTTTTTGCTAAATTGAGGTTCATGAAGTACAAAATAATGTTTTTTTATGAAAAAAATTTAAATCGTTGATTTCAGACAATTACAAGGACCTGAGCGTTGCCCGGCGCAAACTCGAGGAGCCAACTTCAAGTAGCTGTAGCGTTGCCATTTTTTTTTTTACAACAAAAAAATTTTTTCTTTTACATTAAAACTTAAATATTACAATGTGTTTTATTAGAATTCTATAAATACTCCCACTTTTTTGTAATTAAATCTGTAAAAAAGTGCTGTCTATATGAGGTTCCCCCCTTAAGCGCTAAGCATTCCGTGCTAGAATGTCGTAGCAAATATTTGTGTCGCGTTTGTCATAAAAAACATCATTCAATGTTACATTCTGACTCGGATTCTTGCTCCAGTTCCACCGGAACTGCGCCGCTAAATAACTCGTCTCATCAGGGAACCGCGCCGCTTGATTGCTCGTCGTCTCAACTATCCGAATCAAAATCGGAGGTAAATTCTTTATTCGCCTCTACAGCGATGCAAGATCGATTACCGGTCTTACTTGCGACGGCGTGGGTTACGGTACGCGTTTCGTCCGGCCGCACTGCAGTCGTCAGAGCTTTACTCGATCAAGGCTCCGAGATGACGGTCATCTCGGGGAATTTAGCGCAAATTCTGCGAGTCAAACGCATTTGCATGCCGATTTCTATCTCCGCCGTCGGCGGAGTTCATGCAGGGACATTTCAACACGCGGCGAGTATCTTCATTTCCCCGCGCGAGTCCCTCACCCCGTCGCTCGCGACAACCGCTTTGATTTTAAAGTCGTTAACCTCGTATACTCCGAAACAAAACGCGGATATTTTGTCACTCTCTTTTCTCTCCGATTTACCGCTCGCAGACACGGATTCGACGAGTCCCGACCCCATCAATCTCATTATTGGAGCCGATCTCTATAATGAGATTATTCTCGATGGCGTTCGTAAGGGAGGAATCGGACAACCTGTCGCTCAGAATTCCGTTTTCGGCTGGGTCATCTCGGGACCCGTCACTTCGTCCGCGCTCAACTCACCGGAAATTCCTCGTGTTTTGATTCACCATATTTGCGCTTTCTCTCTCGAGGAGGAACTTCGTCGTTTTTGGGAAATCGAGGAACTTCCGCGACAATCTGTTCTTACGCCGCAGGAAAAACAGTGCGAGGAGCATTTTCGCTCGACTCACTCGCGCAATTCCGAGGGACGATACGTCGTGCGTCTCCCGTTCAAAAAAGGCCCTCCTATCGATATCGGTGATTCGCGATTTCAAGCCGAAAAAATGTTAAACGCATTGCTACGCCGACTTCGCGACAAACCGGAAGTCGCGAAGGAGTATTATGATTTTCTATCCGAGTACGAAAACCTTGGGCACATCTGCGACCGGCGCCGATGTCTCTAGATAACGAACAAAGCGTCTATCTTCCGCACCACGGTGTGATTCGTGAGGATAGCGCTACCACGCGTCTTCGTGCCGTGTTCAACGCGTCGAGCGTCACCTCCAACGGCACCTCTCTCAACGATCATTTGCATGTCGGTCCAAAGAAACAAGCCGATATTTCGTCGATAATCGCACTATGGCGGCGATACAGATACGTCTATACGGCCGATATCGTTAAAATGTATCGCCAAATTCTCGTGGATCCTCGCGATGTAAACTGTCAACGAATTCTATGGAAACGGTCACCTTCTGCGGCAATAATTGTTCTCCTTTTGCTAACCGTTACATACGGAATGGCGTGTGCGCCTTTTCTCGCCCTTGCCGTCTTGGAGCAATTGGTTGTCGACGAAGGTGAACGCTTTCCCCTCGCCATTGCAATCCTTCGTGAACTTACATCGACGATGTCGTATTCGGAGCCGACAACAAGGCTCTCATTTGAAAAATGCGTGATCAATTAATTTCTTTGTTAAAATGCGGCGGGTTTGAACTGAAAAAATGGGCAAGTAATTCCCCCCCTCTTCTTGACGACATTGACGTCGCGGATCATGGCTTAGCCGATAAAAAGCCCTTCGACCAGGACGAGCAACTAAAAATTCTCGGAATCGGGTGGAAACCGACCCCGGATGTTTTCGCATTTCGCGTTACGCTTGCGGATACCGCCCCAAATACTAAACGCACCATATTGTCCACTATCGCGAAACTTTATGACCCGTTGGGCGGGGTCACTCCGGTAACGATCGCCGCGAAAGTATTAATGCAAAAGCTCTGGCAAATTAAGCTCGATTGGGATGAGATCATCTCCGAATCGACTCATGATAAAGCACAAAGCGTCTCTCGCTTGCACCATTTCGCAAGATGTAAAGAAATCTATTCCCAACTTTCGCATCTCGGCCATCTACAGGTTCCTCGTTGGAACGGCCTCGGGCCTGATACCGATCACGCGGAAATACATGGTTTCGCCGACGCTTCGAATCATGCGTACGCCGCCGTTATTTACCTAAAAGTTGTGTCGTTATCGGGCAAAGTCACGACTACGCTTCTCGTCGGCAAATCCAAGGTCGCCCCTTTGAAATCTCTAAGCATCCCTCGGTTAGAATTATGTGCGGCCTTGCTTCTCGCGCGACTTGTTGACTTCGTTCGAAATTTGCGCGGTTATAACGATTTTCCGTATTATTGTTGGACGGATTCCAAGATCGTGCACGCGTGGGTCACTCAGGATTCCTCTCGATGGAGGACGTTCGTCGCCAATCGCGTTGCTAAAGTTCAGGCTCATCTTCCGAACGCTTCATGGCGACATGTGCCAACCGCAGACAATCCTGCGGATTGTGCTTCGCGCGGCATATTCGGAGATGAAATTCTCGATCATAGGCTTTGGTGGCACGGCCCTCCATGGCTCAATCTCACCGCTGACAAATGGCCGACTGGCGACATGCGTCTTCCATCGGACGCTCCTCTGGAGGAGGAAACAATCTCCTTGCAATGCTATCAACTAAATGACCAGTGGAATCTCGCCACAAAGTACTCGTCTTGGCCTAAATTAATTCGTGTCACCGCGTACATAATTAAATTCACACGCCTCTGTCGTAGCGGTCGATCTTGACAGTCTTTTCGCGTCGTCTGTTTCGCTTTCTGCGTCCGACTGTAATATTGCCAAAACCTTTTGGTTTAAGAAGATTCAAACCGATTTGTTTTCCGTCGAAATCAACGCTTTGTCGCATCAACGAAACCTTCCGTCGCGGAGCTCGATTCTCTCTCTCCGACCGTTTCTTGACCGAGACGGAGTTCTGCGCGTGGGTGGGCGTCTTAGCAAAGCTCCCTTGCCGTTTTCTACTCGCCACCCTATCTTTCTCTCGTCGCATCCGCTCGTAAAACTTATTGTGAGCCAAGCTCACCTGCGAGCGCTACACGCCGGCCCGCAGCTCACCTTGAATACTTTGCGCCGCGACTGTTGGATTATTCGCGCTCGTAATCTAGTTAAATCAGTTATTTATAAGTGTATTGCGTGTACGCGTGAGCGAGCCGCGATTCCCACTCAAGTCATGGGCGATCTCCCCGAACCACGCGTAACCTCGACGGTTCGCAGTTTTCTACACTGCGGTGTAGATTATGCGGGACCCGTGCAAATTCGCGCTTCCTCGGGTCGCGGTATCACCTCCCGCAAAGCGTACATCGCGCTATTTGTTTGCCTAGCGACCAAAGCAATACATTTAGAATTAGTCGGAGACTACTCCACTCAGGCGTTCTTAAACGCTTATTCCCGCTTTTGCGCTCGTCGCGGTCTTCCGCAAACTATGTATTCCGATAACGGTACGACTTTCGTCGGAGCTGACCGAGAGTTAAGTTTAGCGCACAGATCCGCGTTACAAGATCCGAATTTCCTGAACATGACCGCCTCGGATAATGTTACGTGGAATTTCATCCCTCCGTCCGCACCGCATTTTGGCGGATTATGGGAGGCCGGCGTACGGAATGTTAAAACTCATTTGCGTCGCGTCTTAGGTAATCGTATGTTAACGTTCGAGAAATTCTTTACCTTATTATGTAGAATCGAAGCGTGTTTGAATTCCCGACCGATCGCACCTCTTTCCGATACCCTCGAAGACAACGAATGTCTTACCCCCGGTCATTTTTTGGTCGGATCCGCCCTCACGGTTAACCCGGAACCATCCTTGCTCAATCTTAATGAGAATCGTTTATCTAGATGGCAACTGGTGCGCCATATCACGGAAAGATTCTGGAAGTTATGGAGTAGCGACTACGTTAATACGTTACAACAACGAGCAAAATGGCGAAGGGCCCAACCACAGATTGATATCGGACAACTCGTTCTATTGCGCAATCCCACGTTACCCCCCTGCAAATGGGAACTGGGCCGTGTGACGTAATGTCACCCGGGCTCCGACGGTTGCGTGCGAGTGGTAACCGTTAAGACGGTCACTTCTGAATACCGACGGCCGATCGTAAAACTGTGCGTTCTACCTGTAAAGAGCGAGGCGACGAGCAATTAAGCCTATTCCTTGCGTTCACGTGACGCGTTCGTTAGATGTAAGTTCTTTGCGACTTAGATTTAAGTTTATGCGCCGAGGCCACGCATGGCGGGCGGCCTAGTTTAGTTCTAAGCATCATTGTCTTGTATTATATCTACTTAATTGTAATTTGCGTTGCTAAACTCTATCAGATTAATTATTTCAAAACTATCGTTTCGAGGCGGGCGGTATGTTCGAGTTCCGTGGAACTTTCCAGCACGAAAATAAGTTCCCCGCTCCGACCGCGCGGAAACCTAGCCGATCGACGCGATCACGCGCCGTGAGACGCGTCGCGATAACCGATTCGTCGGATCACCGGAGCGACCAGCTCCGACACGTGCGTTGCTCCAACGAGCGAATGGCGACCCCGCTTTCGGTACATGTACCGCTCCGAAAAACAGTTTTTTGGCGACCGGCGTTGAAACTTCGCGCAGGATCGACGGTTGAAGATACGTCGTGGCAGTTCGCATTTGAGTCTCGTAATATTCACCTCGCTCCGTTGAGACTCGGAGTCGCCATTCGCTCGTCAAATTGCACGTATCGCAAAATTATTCAAAGTTAAGTTAAGTGCGTGGTGGGGTTTGTGACTCTCCAAACGGGCGTCGCTCGCGATCGTCCCTCTGCCTCGCGGGGTCAAGATTTCCGACGGCCGCGTGCAAGATTTCCTCCTCGCGGAAACTTCGAGTAGGAAGTTTCATATCAAGATTTCCGATTCGCGACGAAGGGCAGGAATAGAGGACGGACCGGAAGATTTTCCGTTACCGCAGTGCCCGATTCGACGTCCCCCCCCCCCTTTTTTGTGTTACGAATAAAGAACGGAGTTTTCTCTATTGAGTGAAATTATTGTTTTGCGAGTGCTTTCTCCTCTCCTCTCCTCCCGTGAATCTACTGATTCGCGTTCCGCACGCTCCGCGTTCAAATCTGAACGGAACTAAGCTACCGGGTGATCGCGTTGAGATCAAAGCCCGAACAGCGTGTTTAATCAAAACTGATTTATATTAAGATACAAGATCCGATATTCCGTACGGCTCCAACATCGAGCCATCCTCAGCAAAGATACAAAATATTAAAAAATTCTCGAATTCTCCATCGTACCCAGTGTGTCGCAAGATCACAAAGTCAAGAAACTAATACTGGAGTATGAGTAACCAAAAGATCGACATCTGTAAAGAAGTTGAAACTTAAAATTGAAAGAACGGGGAATTAAAGAACAAACAACTCACCAAATAGTCCGGAGAACGAGATTGAAGCAAAAAATATATTCTCATACATATGTCTATATGTCGTCAACGCAAGAATCACAAAAATATTTAAAAGAACAATGCTTCAGAGCTACATGATATTGTCACGAAGAGTATAACGACACTGACTAAAGAGAGGTAAAACAGTAAATAGATTGTCATATTTTAGTTTAAGATCATAAAATGTAAATATGTAAAATAATAAATAAGTATAAACTAATTACATATATGTATGTCGCGAGACAATGCAGCAACAACTAGTATGATTTACAATTTTTCTAATATGGAAAAATAGGCATAGTGTAGAAATTCAGTGTCCGTTTGTAAATTGAGACCATTCTTTTGCAATTGGATGTACAGTCGCGGTCAATAATGCCTTCCACCTGAAGTCAGTCACATTCGGGGGTCAGATAGTAGCTGAACGCATCGCGTCTAGCTATATTTGTGCTTCATGACTGTTGAGTCGATAACGTCATGGAGAGAAGTATTAGTTTGACAGCTCTGTGTTTGCGGAAGAAAGGTTAAGAATCACGAGGGATCGTCCGGAAATATAAAGAGGTAAGAAATACAAGAACGCATTCATTTGTAACGACCTGCCTTTATGTGTATCTCGAACGCGGACTAGCTTGCCGGGTCAGGAGTTCGATAGGGTAGGTCCTGAGACAATATACGTGAGACTGGCGATGTAATGTTAAATGTAATTTATTACAATAAATGGTTAAACGAGTTGAATATATATGTACAAACGGTGACTCGATAAAGACGGTAGGTACCACATATGTTAACGTCTATGACGTGGATCGCACCGCTGCGATTCGTATGGTATTCACAAGGACTTATATTAGCGCGCGTACTTCGGAGGCGCGGATGCCCAGTACGAGCTTTCACAATAAACAATCTAATCGCACGAGTGTCGGAATACAAAATATGGTTTAATGGCGAGTTATGTAGACGTAATTATATCGGCGCGTGTACTTCGGAGGCGCGGGGGCCCAGTACGGCCTATCACAATACAGAATCTAATTGAACAAGGATCGGAATACGAAATACGGTTTAATCGCGAGTTATGTAGACGTACTTACATCGGCGCGTGTACTTCGGAGGCGCGGGGGCTCAGTACGGCCTATCACAATACAGAATCTAATTGAACAAGAATCGGAATACAAAATACGGTTTAATCGCGAGTTATGTAGACGTAATTATATCGGCGCGTGTACTTTGGAGGCGCGGGGGCCCAGTACGGTCTATCACAGTACAAAATCTAATCGGACAAGAATCGGTTCTACGAAATACGTTGTAATCGCGGACCACGCGGACGTAATTATATCGGTGTGTGAGGCGATGCGCGGATGCAGTCCGTTTGCGTGAGACGCTGTTCCTGTGGCGCGGCGTTCGAAATCAGCGCGGCTCGAGTGCGATAACGCTATGATTGCGTGGCGAGGGTGGCTATCGGAAATGTCCAGACGTACGGACCGGGCATCCCGATTAGCTAGGATTTTGTGCATCGGCGACGAGAGCACTCGACCGAGACGGAGAGCTCTCCACCTCGGCTTTTCTGCCTTCGCAGGTAAGGAAAAGGCGATGTTCAGGATGAGCAGCGACGAGAGCTCTCGATCGTGGATGAGAGCGCTCGACCACGATTACTGCTTCGTACTGGATTTAGGATATCGTTTGGGAACCAAGTGTCTCTCGTTACTTCGGGATCGTCTTTTTATACCCGAGATAACGGTACTTTCAATCGCCTTTGTGTGGGGGTTGCCGGTAGTGAGCGTGCGCGACGGTGAACGCGTGGTCGTGGCTGTCAACGCGATAGCGGCGGTCGGCAGCGCTCGGTTCCCGTCGGCCTTGCTCGGTGTGCCGGTCGGCCGGCCGCGGTGTCTCGAGCCGTTATTGCGGCGAGATCGCGTTTTGGTGTGATTATAAAAATGTGTGGGCGCATCGCGCTCACGTTCTCGCCCGGAGGTTGTGCGGCCGGGCGGAGTCCGGCGGGTGAAAGCCGGGACAACGATGCGGGTTAGGGGCGCATCGTTACAAATTATCTGAATAATAAATAATTATTATACGATAAATTTATATTGATACTATCAATAATTATTAAATTTATATAGATACTATCAATATAATTTTATCGTATAATAATTATTTATCATTCAAATAATTAATGCGTCCTTGTATTTCTTACCTCTTTATATTTCCGGACGATCCCTCTTGATTCTTAACCTTTCTTCCGCAAACACAGAGCTGTCAAACTGACATCTCTCTCCATGACGTTACCGACCCAACAGTCATGAAGTACAAATATAGCTAGACGTAATGCGTTCAGCTACTATCTGACCCCGGAACGCGACTGATTTCAGGTGGAAGGCATTATTGACTACGACTGCACACCATCTCAGATACAAGTCTCTTGGACAAAAATTTTTCCCTATCAAGAATTAATACGTTCTCCCAGTCAAAATCGTGCTTACAATTTAATCTATGTTCCGTAATAACAGACTTCGTAGAAGTTTTCCTGCGAATATGACTTTGATGTTCCGAAATTCTAGTTTGTAATTTCCTCAATGTTTGTCCCACATATGAAGCATCACAATCTTTACAGAAAATCTTATATACCAAATTTTTGTTAGATCCCTGCTGAAAATGACCGATTGAATCCGATTGGTTCCGCATTAAATTTGGTGAAATTGAATCGGAATGAATGCGTTTTCAATCCGGTTAATAGGATGTCCGATTGGAAGTGAATCGGTTTTAATACCAAATCAATCGAAATCGTTTTCAATTCGGCATTTCCGGATTGATCTGAATCCGCCGCTATCCTTTTCAATCGTATTTATGCCAATCCATTTTAATCGAGTGAATAAAGTGACCACATAAATCGTATTGAATCCGCATTAATCGTTAAGTTTTAATACAACACCGGAATTGGAAGTAATGTGATATTTCCGGATTCAACTGAATCCGACTTAATCGGTTTCAATCGTACGTATCTGCATTTAATCCATTTCAATCGGGTAATAAAATTAGTCATGTGAATCGGATTAAATCCGCTCTAATCATTAAAATTGTACCAACGTGTATTGCATTTTAGTAAATGTAAGTCAGCATATTATTAGGTAGGGGAGACCGGGGACAAACATAAAAGTGCTATAAAAGTATAAACAAGCCTCTTGCTAGCCCACACAACGTGTTGAATAGTTTGCATTATATATATAAAACACGTGTGTCCCGATCTTCTTCCCTCTCAACTAGTCGTCGCAGAACGGTCGCGCCGGGTGCACGTGCAGGAGCAAAATTCGTGTATTTGCATTACTCACAAAACTATTTCTTGATTTAGTTTTTTTGTATCTATGCCTAGTTAAAGTGTACATATCGATGTAATCATTTGCCGGTGCATTCTTCTGAAATATGTATTTATAAGTTATTATAATATTGATTCTGATAAGTCTTGCGTCGTTTTTAGGTTATAATGTTTTTATCTCAAAAAACGTGTCTGAGGATCAAAGTAACACGACACTCTGTGGACAATAGTAAAATTTCGTCCACCTGAAAATTTTGTGTGTACGGTGCGCGTCAACGATTCCGACGACGACGATGCCGACGACGACGCCGACGACGACGACGCCGACGACGATGACGATGACGACGACGACGACGACGACGACGACGATCGACGACGACGACGACGCATAATTCGCATAAAATTATCTTACATTGAAGATTAGGGTATTTAAGTTTAAAAAAAATTATTTGTTTAGTTTTTTATTTTTATAATAAAAATTATCTTACATTGAAAAGAAATCATTTTTATTTTATTTTCCCGAAAATAAAACTGGTACTTTCATTCCCATACTATGTTACTTTCGTCCTAGGACTTCAGGATAAAAGTAACAATCGACGCATCTGCGGAAAGTCACTGTAGCTCTTAAAATACCTATGATTTGAGATTGAAACCTAGGTATAATAATAGACCAATAATGGGAGTTTCTTGAGGTATAATCTTTTTTGTTACATCTCTAAAAGGTAATTGATAGCTGACGTGAATGTAAAAAATATTACGTTTGTCCCCGGTCTCCTTTACTTACTATTGATATTTAAATTGCTAAATTAGAAACTAAACTACAAAAATTATAAAAAGAAATTGATTGCGTTGAATATAATTAATGGAATATATTTTTTAAGAATTAATATGTAATGTAATATTTCTATTTAAAAAGAACTACATAATATATTTTGCCATCCGTCAATCAGATTAACAGATTCTCAATCACGGATTGACTAAGACCAATTCAAAACGATAGAAACCGATTAAAATAAATAAATACGCGGTGTGAATCCGGTTCTTTAATCCGGAATTCACGGATTTATAACGATTGAAACGGATTAATTAAAACCGATTCAAACTGATAGAAACCGATTCAAATTACATCCTTGAATACGAATCCGTTTCAATCGTTTTTAATCGGTTTAATTGTTATGAATTCGTGAATTCTGGATTAAGAAACCGGATTCATACGGATTGAACTTTTTTCAACCGGTTTCAATCGGACATTTTTAGCAGGGATTTGACTGGGAGAACATCCTTATGTACCTTAATAAAGTTAATAAGTATGTTAGAACTAAAATACGCCAGATTGACATTTAAATCTTTGGTGACACTTTTAAATTTATCTGAAATACCTGATACATAAGGAATCGTAAACCAAGATTTTTTATCCGTGTTCTTGCTAGTAAAAATGATATTGTTCTGTCTCGACGTGCGCTTATTTAATAGTGATTTGAGCCTAGTGTTAATTGTGTTAAAAATGAAAAAAAGGGGATAATTATTTTGTAACATTGTGTCTATTACAAACTTAATGTTTTTATAGTGAAACCTTGGATGTGACAAAAGGAAGGCTCTATCCACCATGCCTATAATTGTGCCTCTTTTCTGAGAAAGGGAGTGCTGCGACATGAAATTAAGATAACGACCCGAGAAAGTGGATTTATGAAACCAATCAAACTCTAATAAATTGTTATTTTTAATAATAGTAACATCCAAGAAATTTAATTTATCACCTCCCACTTCAATCGTAAATTGTAATCGCGGATGAAGGGAGTTAAAAATATTAAGTATAAAATCAATTGAGTCGGGAGGGACTCCCATCGCTATGTCATCGACATATCTACGATAAAACGCCAGCCTAAGACCAATAAGTCGCAACGCCCTCCTCTCCAAATCTTCCATAACAACGTCAGCTATGATAGGGGACAGCGGAGAGTCCATGGAATTGCCAAATTTTTGTTTATAAATCACATTGTCAAATGTAAAAAACGTAGAATTTAAACCAACTCCAAAGTCTTCAGAAATTCTTCTTTGGGTATATTACAATTTTTAGAAATGTATGACCATCTACTGGAAATACTTTGGATAGCTAAATCGATCGAAACATTATTTCTGTTTAATTTTACTTCATTGTTGCATTTTGAAAAATGCATTTTATTACTTATCACATTATTTTTTATTAAATAATTTATTTATTATTCTCTGTCATGAGTTATTTATTGCATTTTAACAGTTTAAGGTAAATAATAGTTAAAGCAGACAACAGTTTGTACTTTTGGGTAAAGCAGAGACTACTCTGCGAGAATAGTAAAAATACAGAGTATTCTTTGCTTTATCCAAAAGCACAAACTGTTGTCTGCTTTAACTATTATTTTAAACTGTTGAAATGCAATAAATAACTATAGATAAATAACTGATAAAGAATAATAAATAAATTATTTAATAAAAAATAATATGATAAGTAATAAATTCCATTTTCCAAAATGCAGCAAATAATTTCTCATTTTGTTGTCGAAAAGTACAGCTATCACGTGACCTACTCTATCCCAGCGTTCCCGTCTACACGTCGGTCTAACAGATTTCCTAACCCGAAAACTTCATTTTTAACACTTTATAACTTTTTTCCTAATTAAGAGCGACGATTTTTCATGCGGATTTGCTTTTAACACGTCAAAATACACAATACTGGTCAATTTCAGCCAAATCAACGAGGAGGCCACTATTCTGCACATTTACCGGAATGAGGATTATCAAAACGCGTTGGAATACTGTTTGGTTTCAATCGTACTTTAAATCTTGAACGGTCAAAGCAATCTTCTGTGAAATGGTTAGAGCATAAAATGATCAAATTGGTTGGCGTCTAATTTTAAATGGGGAAATTATTCAGCCACTGTTTCAAAAGATGTCGATCGTTGAGAGGAAACCTACAATAAGTACCTATATATATATTCAAGAATTATATTTGACATCTTGAACTATAATTATTAAATTTGATTATTTACTTCAGATAAGACAAAGATAGACTTTTATATTGTAGATATAATGTAAATAAATTAATGCAATACACTTTTACTACTAAAATGTTAATCCAGATTCATCAGTTTTCGTATTACTACAAAAGTAACAACGTACCATTTTGATTCACAAAAATTATAAACATCACAATTTTTACATAAGCAGTTTTATTTCTCTTTTGCGCTTCTTTCTTCTAACTAAATGCAAGCAAAACGCCGGCGTGGCCTCTTTCAGGTTCCTCTCTGCTTCTGTCTGCTCCAACCTTCTAACCTAACCAATTCTAAAACTAAACACGGTTAACTCGCATGCGCGTTCACTTTCCCTCGAACATGGCGGCCTTCAATTGGGGTCACAAATTCAAGCGTATCAGCAATCTATATATCTATGGCTATGTGCCTGAATTCTGACCCCTGCTAACCGGCCACTTGCGGCGCTGGTGTTGATTCAATAGCGTTTTTTGTGGTGTGTCTTGAAATGCGTGCTTCACAACTCGCGTACTTAGGATAAACTTGTAAAAGAATCAAGTCTATCAAAATGCTTTTAGAGATTATTCAGCAGTTAAGTAAGATTATTTTAAAATAAAAATAAAGAATTTAAAAAATCATCTACAGTAGACTCCCGCGCTTCGCCATCCCGCGCTAGGCCACTTCCCCGGCCGCTCCGCCACCGCTCCGCTCGGCAACGTACCCCCACTACTCGCGTGTTTCCTTAGCGACGCATACGTAACTGCCGGCGATGCAGTGCAAAACACGTTGGCGCCGGTACAGACGTTTTGATGAGAGCTTGTTTCGTTTGTTTACTTTATAGTTATGCGTTTTATTTAGTCGACTTTTTTATTGTAGTCCGTTTTTTTAACTTCTTCGTGCACGATGAACGTGAGAAAGGATGGTGGTGTACAAAAACGGGGACAGCGGAAAACAATGCAAGAAAAACTGAATATTATCAAAAAGTTGACACACTCGTCTCAGTCTATATCCGACTTAGCTCACGAGCAAGGAGTCGATGTGTCAACGATTCACAAGTGGATTAAAGATTGCGATAGAATCGAGCAATGGTGCGAATCATTCGAGAAAGGTGATAAAAGCGGCTATCGTTAAATGCTTACGGCGAAAAATACCGCGATCTCAAAGAAGCTCTCTTTTTGTGGTTTTTGCAATGCAGAAATCGTGTTCCGCTTAGTGGTCCCATTGTTAAAAACAAAGCGTTACATATTGTTAAACGAAAAGATAGGCGGAAAGTGTGCCTTGCGAGAGCCCCATCAAGCGCCGACGGTTGCGAGTGGTGGGGGCGCCCGCAGTAAGCCACTTCCGGTCCCGACCCGTGGCGAAGCGCGGGAGTCTACTGTAGTTTGTAAGTTTTAAAAAATTATTATTTACCATGTGAAAATTCGATTTTTTATTCTACATATAAGTATCAGATAAACACGGGTTTCATCTCGGGCCGTCGGCGCGGGGGGTGGAAAGCGCGTAGTGACAGCATCGCTCAACAGATGACGCCACTCACGACGTATTAATTGGGGAGCTAGTTCTGCGGCTCAGTTCGTTCTTCTTTTTTCACCTCTTCCTCTCGCTCCGCGCGCCAAACGATAACGTTGGTGGCTCAACGACAGCGACAGCAGATGCGCTCTTACTTTCTCTCGCAGACGACTCGTTCAGAACGAGCATCTTTCACACACACACGAGCGCGCACACACATATATCTATCCTCTGCGTCGCACGTGCAGTCGAAGCGTTATCTCCTCGCCGCGAAAATCGATCGGTCGCCCGTTCTGATCCACCACGCGCACCGTTATGTCGGTGACACTCCGCGCGATGATCGGGAGATAAATGATCTGCGTCGGCGTCTCCGACCGTTTATATCCCGGTGGAACGTTCGGCGCGAATTCGTGTATCGTGTGCACCAGCCTACCGTTGCTGTAAGCCCCCGTGGTAAGATTGCATTCCACGCGAATGATGTTTACGTCCATTATCTTCGTCGGCTCGTCGGACGCGTACCATCTGTTCGGCTTGAGTACGCGATTCGTCAAAAAACCCAGCAGAGAACCGATGTTGTTCGGTTTAGTAAAGTTTACTCTGTAGGCGCACTTAATCTCACTTCTCATGGTGTTTTCGTTGGCGCGAAGGATTATCGAACGTTCATCCCCCTTCTCTTCCTCGTCATCATATATGTAATCTTGGTCGTCATTGTCCTCGCTCGGGTACACGTCGTGCGTAGCCGTCGACGGTTCCGCGCCGATGAACACCTGTCGCTTGCGGAGAATAGCGGCTCTTAGATATCTGCCTCTGGCACGCAGTTCATATAATCCCTCGAAAATCGTGATTGTCTCGTCGTTTTTGTCGAAATAAAATTTATTGTTCGTAGAGTTGACGTTCGGTATCGTGTTGTATGTCTCGAAAATTGCTCGTAACCCAGCTCGTAATCACCGTCGCTCAGATCCAGAGCGGGAAAGTAGCTCGCCGCGAGAACGCTGCTTCTCCCGGTCAACGTAAGTGTCAATGACATGACAACGAACGATCGCATATTCGGCAAAGCGTCTCCAATCGATCTCTCGAAAAAACCGCAGACACAGCTGACCGCAGATACGTCGATCGAACGTCTGATATGGACGATAGTTGTACGCGATATTCACCTTGCTTCCGAGATGTCGCACGAGTTCCCGCGGTGGACGAAGGTTATCGAAACCGTCGAAGTAAATCGCATTGTTTCCTCTCTTGGCGTAGGCGACCCAGTGCGTGCCCGAACCAGCGGCGTTGTCGAGTTTTACAATACCGCTCTCATCGTGACGCACTCTCGTCGGCAACGCGTCACGCATAAACACGCCTCTGAAAAAGGGTATGCGCAAACGGCGCGCGGAGCGACTCAATTGCTTGTTCGTCGTAAGAGCAGACAACGGTAGATCAAGTGCGGTTAGCGTTTCCTTCCACGACAATTTTTTTTACATCTTAACGACGACGGTTTTCTTCTGATCGTCCTCGCGCCGCCACCGCTACGTTTATACGGCGTGAGATACAATCCACGATCTTCTGTCGCACGATTGTGACGCTGTAACTCTTCGAGTTGACGTCGAGCAGCCTTGCTGTCGTTCACCGCTTTCGCTACACCGGCAGCTCCACCGATTAGAGATCCGAGCGTTCTCAGAATCGGCAAAAGTGGTAAAAAGCCTCCGCGTTTTGCTAAGAAAAGTACCCTTCTCCATCTCGTCGTCGTTGTCGTCGTCGTCGTCGTCGTCGTCGCGGTCCTTCTTCTCCTTGTTCTTCGCGCGGTCATACCCATACCTAACCTTGTTTTTACTTTCATGGCAGCCCATATGGCGGTCGCAGCGGCTTTCTCGCCGAGAGTCGAGTAACTCACTGTTACGCGCTCGCGCGCTCTCTCAGCGAGCGCTAGATCAGCTGCGTGTCGATCAACGAGATCGTTGCTTCGCGAATAAGCAATGTCGTGAACGCGACACACCGCGTCCAACGGATTAACACCTCGATCTCCGCGCGCTAGCCGCTTCGCGAGACGGGTACCGGGTCCACAAAACTGATAGCCGGGTACATGTAGCTCGAAAGGAAGAGCATTTATCGACTTGTTTAACAGTCCACCGCCAATACCACTACTGTGCGTCGCGCGCGGCATCCAACGCAATTCTTGATAAGTGGCGGTGGACCGTCTATGTGCGATTGATGCCACGGTCAATTGTAATGTTCCAGGCACACACTGTAACTCTGCACATCGGAATCCGCTCTCAGATGATTCGGCAGTGTGCTCCACAGTCGTTCAACACAATCGGGAAAGTCACGCAGCAGAACGATCTTTGGGACGTATTGCAGCTGTTCGGCGGTCAATTCGAAAATATCGTGCTTATCCGTCAACAGGATGAACATCGCGATTGCCACGCGAATCGATCGAAGATTTGCGGTACAAGTGTAAAGCGAGTGAGCGCGCACGCGCGCGATACGGACAAATGCGATTCGTGCAACAACCACTGACAAAGGAGTGTCAAATCTCGACCGCAAAACACGACTGACGTTGGGCGGAGCGGTTCGAGTGGCGCAAACACACGGCCCGCTGTTACCAAGCGCGATACGCTGCATCATTTGTGGCCCCCTCCAATTGCGGCAAGACGAACGTTCTAATGAGTTTGCTAGAGAGTCCGCATGGGGTGCGTTTCGAGAACGTGTACGTGCACTCGAAATCCTTGCATCAGCCAAAGTATAGATATCTCGAAAAGCTACTCGAATCGATAGACGAGATCGGTTATCATGCGTTCACCGATAATCGCGACGTCATACCACCGAGCGAGGCCCTACCCGATTTGATATTTGTGTTCGACGACGTGATCTGCGACCGACAAGACGCGATCAAAGAATACTTTGCAATGGGTCGACATTCGGATGTCAATTGTTTCTATCTCTGTCAGACGTACGCCAAGATACCGAAACATCTCATTTGCGACAACGGGAATCTGCTAATCCTGTTCAGACAGGATGGCACCAATTTGAAACACGTGTATAACTATCACGTGAACACCGATATGCCGTATGGGGATTTTTACGCATTATGTCGCGAATGTTGGCGACGCAAATATGGCTTCCTGGTAATAGACAAGGATAGCGCGCTACGCAACGGCAGATACAGACGTGGCTTCAACGACTTCGCCATGCTGTAGATCGATCAGTCAGGAACGATAAGCGGCGCGAAGATAACCTCGAAGGACGCCGCCGAGGGGGAGAGAACCGCGAAAACGATCGCCAAGACGCGCGCCTCGATTCGCAGAAAATACAGAAAGTTAAAAACCGGCAAGATAGAGAGCGAGATCGCTCTCGAGAGGAAATTTAAGCCGATCGTCGATCCGTTGAAGCAAATCGCCGAACGCGGAGGCGAGCCCGAGGACGACGGCGACTCGAGAGGTTTCGTCGTTAAGAAGAAGCGCGAGGAGAGCGACGACGATGGAGAAATCGCGCGGGAAACGAAGCCTAAAAGGAAACGATTGAGCGCCGCGTCGGACATGCTCGCGATTTGTTCCACGCCTCTGGAACCGCGGAGGTTGTCGAGCGTCGCGTCAGACACGCTCGCGATTCGATCCAGCACGCCTCTGGAACCACGGAAGTTGTCGCTGAGGGAGGAAGACGTCTTCCAGTCGCCGCAGCCTTCTCTCGAAACGTCCATTAGAGAGGCTCTGCAAACGCCGGATGGTCGCGGGGATCTACGAAAGAGTCAATTAGGACCCTTGGGGAAGAAATACGTAGACGCTCTTTTCTTCGGCGGGGACACGGTCGATCACGTTTACGGCGTGTACGTCACGAACGACGGCACGATGCTCGGCAACAAACGGTTCGAGATGCTCACGGACGATTCCGTGATCGTGGACGGGAGACGGGGTGACGTACAAGGGCACGCCCGGCTTGTACCGAATTGATCTTCAAGAGACACCCCGATGACGCAATCTACTCCAAGGATGACCTGCATAAATATAGAAGTCTACTGTTGGCGACGAACGCTCGTAAACGCGGTCATAAAGCTGAGAATTCTATCAAGGGTAGCAAGGGGCACAAGTACTCATACATCATCGCTCCGCTCGTGACCCGCGCCAGAATCGGCAGCGCTAGAAAGGGCGCCGGCGTGACCAACCTACCGTCGACCATGAGACTGAATCACAACAAGATAGATTACGTTTACTGGGACGATCCCAACAAATTGGTAAATCGTCTCCGATTGCTCGACGCCTTGCATCAAGCTGGCAACAACGCTCACGACAACGAGATCGTCTCGATAATCGAGGAGCTTCGCGAAGCGGGATTGGTTATAAATTGAAGCGCCACGTCAAACGCAACGGCAGTACGATTTTCAAACGCGACTGACGCGATGTCGGTGAACAAGTTTGGGTTGTCTCTGGAGAGAGACGACGGAAGGTCGCGGGCATCGTCGGTCGAATCTCTGCGAAGCTACGTGCGCGACAGTGCGCTCTGTCTGAACGACGATTCCTACGACGCGAGGGAGCGCAAGATACGACGTCTAGCCGCACCGGAAGTCGACACCGACGCGATGAACAAGAGCTACGTCGAGCTGGCGCTTCAAAATCTGCGAAACGATGTTGAGAAGTTTCACGAGAACACCGAGAGCTCGCTTTTGACGGTAAAGAACGAGGTGGACACAATCGTGACTGACAAACTGAACGGATTTCGAGAGACATTAAAAAACTTTCAAAACGACGTTAAAGAATTGACGAGTAAAAAAACGGTGACGCAAGAACTGTTCGACAAGACGGTGAAAAGACTAACGGAGAACATTCGCAAGCTAACGGAGGACATTCGCAACGTCCACGAGTTTAAAAAGGTAACGAGCGATCGCGACGTGGAACAGGCAAGACTGCGCGAAATTGTCGGTCTTCTCGATTTTGGCAATAAAAACTTTTCCTCCTCGATGTAGTCGGAATACGCGTGAACTTGCCGTTGTCATTTTTTAATTGAAAGGAAAGAAAAGAAGAGAGTGATAATGAGCGCCGAGAAACGAAGACTCGTGAAGGAACTGCACGCGCCAGCTCGAAAAAACTTTCCGCGGCGTCGCGTCGTGGTGCGCGTCTATGACGATCTGTGGCAGGCCGACGTGGTTGAGATGCGTCCCTACGCGCGGCAAAACAAAGGCTACAACTACATATTGACGGTCATCGACGTGCTGAGTAATTACGCATGGGCGTTACCGATCAAGAGCAAGAGTGAAAAGGAGATGGCCGCGGCGCTGTACAAGATATTTCGCGAGAGCTCGCGATTCCCGAAGAATCTGCAAACGGACGAAGGAAAGGAGTTCTACAACGCCGACGTGCGTGAGATTCTGAAAAAACGCGACGTGAATCATTACTCAACGTACTCAGTGATGAAAGCGTTAGTAGTGGAGAGATTCAATCGCACACTCAAAGAGAACATGTGGAAACTCTTAACGGATCGTACGCATGGGTCAACGCGTACAGGACAGTTTGCACAATTCCTGGATAAATAAGACAGCTGTATTATAGTATATTTTATATATTTTATATATTTTATAGAAATAAATCGTGTACATATTGCGATATACAAATATTTTCTCTCTCACTCGCGCCGATATATTGTATAAGTAGTTGTTCAAAAACTGATCCCTGTTTTTATGTAATGAGCGCCAGGAACAATGCTGCACTACATTTATTCTTACATTATGTTAATGTTATAAAATCTGTTAAAACCCAGTGTAACACAATTGGCACCTATCTTACGTTATAAAATCTGGTTAAAAAAAATGTAGGACCGCATGTACGAAAATTAGTTTTTGTCTTGCTTATAACTATCTTAACACTAGCTGTTCCTTATTTCTAAAACCTGTTTAAAAAAACTGTAAATGTCACATTTATAAAAGAAATTATAATGTAAATTCTGTACATTCAACTGTTGCTACACGCGAGACAACAAGACAAAGTAGCCCCTTGAAAACATAAAACCATCTCGCTGGGATACAAACGTCGATTGTGAAAAACATAAATTTGTCACGAAAGACGTTTGTACCCCAGCGAGATGGTTTTATTAAAATTTCTTTGATAATAAAAAATGTGAATCGTAACCGGATAAATTCAAATATTATACGTAAAAATTATCGTGACAAGCGCGAGACAAATTAGCCTCGGAAAACACAAACCAAAGAAAAAAAAAATGAAAAAAGTTCCTAATTCGATGTAATCGCGGAGCCATGGAGATTGAGCAAATTGTAATACGCGATGTATCTTTGTAACGCGAAGGCCGTGGCGCATGCATTTCTGAAGGTTGCGATAGTGTATGACGTAGCGCTTCTTATCGTACACAGACGCGAGGAGCTTGACAGGAAACAAACCAAAAATGAAAAATTCCTGATTGAAGATGACGAACTAAAGAAAAAAGTGAAAAATTTATGGTTGAAGATAAGAGCTACACCACGCTCTATCTAAAAACCTCCTTTGGTTCTTTGTCTCTCGAGGCTATTTGAACGTTTTATTACAATAAATTTTTATTTTAAAAACGCATTGAAAACAGCGTAGTTTTTCCCCTATATTTTAAATATTATTTACCGTCATAAAGGCTGCGTAATTCTCCCACCAAGGGTTAATAAAAAATAATACGTGATAAAAGGATAAAACAAGAAAATATATATTATATGTATGAGAATATCTCGCGCGTTTATTCTTTGCACGATCCCCTCTATTTCCCTCACTATGATATTCTGTAATGTCCCCACGGTAGAGTGTCGAAGGAACCGGGCACAACGCATCGTTTGTCGTCGTGGGGACTAAGAGCTAGCTTCAACTCGGACACGGTGTACACCTCGTGCAGCTTCGAGCGCACGCACGACTGACGTCGCTGACTGCTCCGTCACGTCAAGCAGACACCGCATGTAATCATCGAACGTTATCATTCTCGCAACCACGTTTCTTTTTACACCCTTTATCCTCTTAGTGTCGTTTTTACCCATCACCTTCAAAGCGTACATCTTCCCTTTAAATCCTACGAACTCAGTCATTATCTCACCGTTGTTTTCATCTTTCATTAGGCCGGGTATTTTCTTGTTCGCGCGCGGCATACCGTACGCATTGCCCTCGGGATAGTCACTCGTATCAAATCTCGCGATATCGCGCCTGATATTCTCGTACGCGTTGTCGCAATGTAGGCGATATATCAAGCTATCGGTGTCCGTGTACATTAGTTTACATTTGTCACGATACAACGGCACCATGTAATTATAATGAAATTCATACAAGAGCATTTTAGATACCTCTAGAATGCACATGCCCACGTAGATCAGCTTGTTAAATTTCACCTTGAGCTTGCGTAGCTCGACGGCCATTAAATCTTCCGAAAATACGCTTCTACTGTGAAAATTTGGTTTAGCGATCATTGCCTCTGCGCCATATATCCCGTCCCAGCGCGTGACGAGGCACTCATCGACGTGCTCGCGCACGTTCTTTATTGTTTTTCCGAATACCGCGTGGTTCATCAGTTTATACATATTTCTCTCAAACTCGTTGTTCGCGACAGTTCTAAATCCCGTGTTAAGCTCTATATAACTGCGAAGCCACGGAGATTGCGCGGATCGCAACACGCGATGAATCTTCGTTACGCGCAACCCATATCGCACGCATTTCTACAAATTTTGATAATGCACCACGTAACGCGACTTGTCATAGAGCGTGGCCAAATGTTTATCGTACCGTTATTCGGGAGGCTTGTCACGCGTTAGGCAGAACGGAAGATCCGCGTGGGCGTCGTGGAGCTCCCGCGGATACGCGAGGTCAACCTCTAGGATGTAACCGATAGACGAGTCCGACTTCACGGATATAACGTTAAAGCTCTCAGGATCATCAACCCGTCGAAAGTCCACATAGGGTAAGGGCTCGCACATCGCCCAGCCGTACAGATTGTTCACATCGAAATACATAAGGTACGTCGACGGTTCTGACAAATCGTACGACGGCATGTACTTGTTGTTTGCTCGCGCGTATTTGTTCGAGCATTGACTAAGACCGCCGCGGATAACGCGCTCCACGAACAGCACCATATCAATATCGGTAAGCAGTTCGAATCGAACACCCGTGTGTTTCAACATAGCGTCCCACGTGTATCCCGGTAGAGTGTAATAGTGCGCGGGATCCAATCCATAACTCTCGACGCAGTAGTTGCGAAAATTTTCAAAAATATCCGCCAGGAGCAATACATCCGTCTTGAGATACAGGTCGCTGTACTCGCCGAGATCATTCACACGAAAACGACGGCAGACGTTCAACGCGTGCTCGTAATCGCTATCGCTCGCGACATTGCCGGACAGCGAACTGTAGAAAGCTGTGCGCGGTGGCAGCTCAGTCTCCGACAGTTTATAGACGCTGTCGACGTACTCGTACGGAAATACGCCCTTCCGCGTAAGCAAATCGAAATCATCCGCACTGATTTCCCAAAACTCTGACCGCGTAATCCTCAGCTTGGACTTGTCGAGATACGACGCTAATTTCTCAAGACTAGTACTAAGAAACTTGAACGAATCCACGAATTGTAACCTAACGCAATTTCCCCAATTATCGTGCTTCGTCTCTGTGACGTTCTTTGTGAACGATATGTACGTCTCCTTGTTGATCGGCAGCAAGTCGACACGACCCTCGAAACTGTTGGCTATGTCTTTGATAATAAAATAAGCATCGTAACCCAACAGATTGTGAAAGAACACAGGAATAACGAACGAATTTTTGTAATTTAAATTGCAGGACAAATGTGCGGGACCTCTATACCGCCCGGTCAAATGACAGTGATCGCGCACACGACAATCGTCCGGTTGAGAGTTTGCTGCATATGTGACAACGCGTCGCGCTCCAAAATTCTCTTCTCTCTTCCGACGTGAGCTCCGCCATGATCACGTTTCTAGAGAGTATCGTTCTCACACGATGCGCGAGATCGTTGAGCTCGCATACGAACCACGACAATCCTCGCCGCGTCGCGATTTGTACATAGATAAAATGTTGCTGTAAGCGCAACACACATAATACCCGACGCTGAACGGTCTGTGATGCTGATATATGTAAGTCGCGTCGAATATCGCTTGATGATCCGTTTCCTTCCTCTTCTCCAGCACGCATTCAAGGTCAGCGTACACCACGAAGGAAAGTCGCTCTTTCCTGCTCTGATTCTAAAAAACCAGCAACTTCTCGTCGTCGCACGGAAGAAGAATGGCGCATTTGTTCATCTTTCCGCAGTCCAAACCGTGAGCGATTAATCTCTTGTTCGTACCAAAGTAGTGCAGACTGCTGAAAGATTAAAAAAACATAGTATACCCTGGTCCGTCATATTTTTTCCCTGTTTTTTTTTTATACATACCGATCGCATATATACTTTTTCGAATTATTCCTGCTTAGCTGAGACGACACCAATCGAGATAGATTCCTTATCTACGCGAAATGACCAACGTTATCGCCGCGTCGAGCATCCTTCAGGTACAACATATTGACGTGACGATCTTTCTTGTCGTCGGTGAGACGCAGAGGAACAATCACTTCGTTCCGCCCATTCTTCATCTTCTTCTTCCCCTCTCCCTCGCGGACGGTGAACACGTTTACGGATATATCGTTGAGACGTTCGAATTTGGTGATCCGCCTCAGAGTCATGGGAAACTCGATTACCTCGAGATTCAATATCGTCGAATAAGGAGGATACTCGCAACATTTTCCCAAATTTTTCTGAACGGTATACAACGCGGCGACGATCGACCAAGCAAAACACGCGTTGTCCATCGACCACACGTTAACCACCGATCGCGTATGTTTTATCCACGATGGAATCTCCATCCAGCATCCCGCGCACATGGGATTGCACTTGTTGACATTCACATCAAATTCAATATACGCGACAGCGCCCATCCGCGGTCCCGTTCCTGAAACTTGTCGAGAACCGTTAGAGTTACGTCGATCACGCGACTATCGTACCATTCTAGCAGATCTGACGTGGAAAAAAGCTGATAGTTCTTCGTAGCGATACTCTTGACCGCGGTTTCACCACCCGCGACAAATTCTCCATTGAAAACAGTGTTGACCTTGAGACAACCATGTCTCTCGAAATTGTCGCGTACATGACCGAGCACCATATCTTTCATTTCCTCGAGAAACCGTCAAGGCTCGACGTAATCCTGATTTATCACCGCACCGGTCAGCACGCGTCTATTAAAGGCCGTATCGATCTCCGCCCACGAAAATCCTCTCGACGCTGACGACGACGGCGAAGACGGCTCATCGAGATCGGCACCCACGTGCGCGAATATCGCAATTCGAGTGGCCAGAGAATGGATCCCTCTAGTAGACGATCGTCGAGGTCGATCGCGACATTTCTCGCACATTATCTCAAGGCGCGCGTCACACCGTCGCGACCATGCGCGATACGAATCTACCGAGTCGACGCACGGGGAGAGGCTCACTTGCGAACAGTACAATTGCACACTTTGCAATTGCACACCGTGCTATTAGACACAAAAAATTGCGCACCGTTCGATTAGACACGGTTTGATTGGACACGGTTCAATTGCGCACAGCTCTATTGCGCACAGTTCCATTGCGCACCGTTCAATCGCGCACCGTTCAATTGCCCACGAGCAATTGCGCACAGTTCTCATAAAGCGAGGTCCACCCAGCCTACCGGCGGAGGGGGTGCGGGAGGGGGGCCAAAGGCCCCCTTGCACCCCCCCGCGTGTGTGTGTGTGTGTGTGTGTACACCATGTGCGTAATAGAACTGTGCGCAATTGATCGTGGGCAATATATCTATCGTGGGCATAACGCGAATCTAAAAAAAGGCTACGATAACATAATTTATAGTCACCACCTCGATTTATGCTCTCTTGTGACATAAAAATCTGATAACAATTACGCATTCGTCTTGTCGTAAAACATGATATAATCTTAGACGATTACGTGTTTACGCGTGTATGCTCGACGCGACGATTATCATATAGGTGACCACTCAACTAAATTTATTACCGATATAAAATTAATGCGTCGTGCGTGGTGTCATCTGTTGCACGATGCTAACACTACACGCCGTGCGTGGCGTCATCTGTTTGCGCAATGCTAACACTACACGCTTCTGCTATAGGTCACCCGCGCGGGTGGGTTGGGGAAACCGATGAGGGGCAAGGTGACGGGGTGCAGGATAGAAAGCATAATTCCATTGTCTAACTTACGGAGGTTCTTGCAACACACACCGTCGACCCTGGAGGGTTCGACCCCCCCATGGAAATATCACGGGGGGGGGGGGGAACCCGGCAGTGGGTCCTCTCTCCCCACTATACCCTTGCCTACCTCTTATGGCATTACCGCCGCCTACCGACCCCCCACCCCCAACCCCCCTCAAAGACTATGCGACACGAAACCCGTCTATCTCGCCTACTCATATATCATGTTCGTACACTATAGAGTAATTGCACATTGAATTCTACAATATTTTTGTAAGTAATTTATTTGTAAATTTTAATATAAAATGCATACATATATCTAATAGCGTAATCAACTGGATGGGTTCTATTCCGGGTTCAACCCAGTTACAAGCGAAATTGAGCATCTATTGGTCGATTCTGATCGATTCGCCCGCGTTGACCAATAGACGCTCGAAACTGGATTGAACCCGGATTGGGTTCCTTCCAGTCGATTACGCTATAACTCTCATACAATGTAATGAATAAATCGTAGTAAAGTAAGCGAACCTATTTCGGAATAATTTAATTTTTCTCGTTAGCAGCAATGTCTTTGATATTGATGACAAAGAGTATCATAAATGAACCTGATGTGAAGAAGAGAGCTGTGGGTATAAAAAACAATTAAGAAATATTACAGTGTTCCAAAATAGGTTCTCTTACTCCATATATAATAGAATGTAACGTTTTATATCATTTTACAAGGTATTAATCACAATATACTAAAATACAAATTTCTTGATAATTTGATACATTTTCTCACTTTCTTTGGTTAGAATCACAGTTATCAAATGTTAAAACAAAGAAAGAAAAAGAATTAATTGTAAAAACAAAAAAAATTTCTTATTTCTATCATTAGTTTTGAATGATTCTGTACGTCCCAGTGCACGTTCTCATCGCTGTCTTATGTGTGGATCCTGTATAAAAGTAGAAATTGCAAGATTAAAGAAACAGAAAAAAGACCGATATTTATTTCGTTGTTTACACGATATTTATTTCACAAATGCTGTACCTTCGGGACTGCAAATAGCGTAATGTTTTCTATTTTGCGACTCTAACAAAAAACAAAATTCTTTTATTCGCATTGATACCGGTATCTCACGATGATACACGATACCTAAGTACGCCATGAAGCACGCATTTCAAGACACAGAAAAACGGTATTGAGTTAACACCAGCACCGCAAGTGGCCGGTTAGCAGGAGTCACAAAATGAGCTTCATTTTTCGAACAATTTCCCGGCTAATTGTAAGTGCGGTCTCCTTATACAGTCTTCATGCTTGTTGTAATGCAAACTTCGAAAACGGTAAAGTGTATGTGATTTTTATTATGAGAGACTGCCAGTTGCCAGTAGTCGGCAGGCAGACCCCAGGCTTGGGAACGACATGGCGGATCCCGTCGACCAATCAGAAAAGGCAGCACAGGTCGCGCTTTCCTTATACTATAGGGCTCTAGACCTTACTGGCTGGCGATATATGTATAGCCTACATATTCTTATACATAGAGATTTTTCTAAAACTAAATCAATTTCTATTTTATCTTACATTTTATAAGAAATATTTAAATTATATTGTTTCCAGGAAATAAGGAGTATCTGTCGACTTTTAATCTTCGAATTTTTAAAACTGTTATATTTTTATCTGGTAAATTACCGTTAGTTTATTTACTTATTTATTAAATTATATATCAACCTGTGTTGTAGCAGCGTACGTAGGTTGAACAATCATGAGTAATCTCCAGATATGAAAGATGCACCATAACCCTTGTACTGCGAGGAATAAAGGTTCACGTTTTCCATCGGCTTCCATTATTAAAAAGTACGGTGTAATGATTAAGTGTATTAGGCAAGTAATCGTAATCACCAGCGTAACGACTCCATAAGCAGCGTTTATGAGCAACACCGTGTCACATAATGACGCGTGTACTGTCATCAATTGGGATATATTGTCCGAGAAACTTTTACCACCTAGAAAAAGATTTACTTAGATTTACTTTAAACACACACTTTAATTAAAACACTTTCCAAATAGCACAGGCAATCATTACAACTCAAAAAAGATTCACTTTTTAAAATTATTTTTGAAGTTCTAATTATAGCGTAATCTGTTCAAATGAAACTCAAAAAAATTCCTCTTTTTTCTGTTTGTAACAGGTTTGAAAAAAATTTTTATTTGACCCGATAATAGAATAAATTACTACAACATAATGCGGATGCGCAGTCTAAAATGATCTTACTTACAAAGAGACCCACAGAAGTGTCTCCCTCCGATTTTGATGAGCTTTAAAGGTGCGTATCCACCAACTGCGCAAAACGTTTGCGAACGTTAGCAAACGCTTGTAAACGACAAATTTTTTATGAAGACGTCAAGCACGCACGATCCAAACATATTTGCAAACGTTTGCTAATTTTATGGGAACTTGTTCTCGAGCATTTACAAACTGTTTGCAAATGTTTGCGAAAGTTTGCTAAACGTTTTGCGCAGTTGGTGGAGACAATAGAAACGCTTGTTTAGAGGAGGCACATTTCAATTAAATGTTTACAAGCATTCGCAAACGTTTGCAAACGTTTTTCAAAAATGCTTTTCTGGTGGATACGCATCTTTTGATAACCAAACATCTGTCGAATTATTGGTAAACGTTTATTGTGCGCGCTTGACGTCTTCACCGCCACCTCGTTTGCGAACGTAGTAACTGAAAAGATACGAACAAATTTTCTTTTGCTGTACCGACATTGGTCGGATCACTAGCAAACGTTCGCAAACGTTTGCAAACATGTTTTGATCGTGCGTGCTTGACGCCTTCATCAAAAACATATCAAGTTTGCAAACGTTTGCAAACGTTCGCTAACGTTTTGCGCAGTTGGTGTAGACGTAAAAACGCTTGTTTAGAGAAGGCACACCAACTAAATATTTACAAGCATTCGCAAACGTTTGCAAAAGTTTGTCAAAAATGCTTTTCTGGTGTGTACGCACCTTAATATGTTGTTTTTTAGACAAAAATAAAAGACAAGGTATTTTTTATACGTGACCATTAGCATGTTTAGGGGGTAAACACTTTATAAAACTCAATTTAAAACTCGACCCCTTTGAAAAAAATCTCTCTTTCGGGCCGAATATCTTTGAAACTATAAAAGATAGAAAAATTTTCTAAAATGAAAATTAAATGGCTCGAAGAGTA
This sequence comes from Leptothorax acervorum, assembly GCA_035220615.1. Taxonomy (NCBI): domain Eukaryota; kingdom Metazoa; phylum Arthropoda; class Insecta; order Hymenoptera; family Formicidae; genus Leptothorax; species Leptothorax acervorum. The sequence goes on along the minus strand of JASTWQ010000267.1, from coordinate 170,861 downwards.
CTTCGAAATAATAATTATTTTTTAAATTTTTTATTTAAAAAATGCATTACTTTTTTTAAAATTTAAAAATTTTGTTCACCAAAGGTTATTTTTTTACGAATTTAACCATATATAGGGTACTCCCGGGTTAAATCGCCAAACTTGAAATATGAATTTAAGATCTCAAAACAAACAAAATTTTCCTCTGGAACTATGCTCGCAAACGCTTCGTTTAAGAGATATTGACTTCTTAAGTTACAGAATTATAGGAATAAATAATGTTGAAATAATCTATGCTTATCTTGTTTATTGCTTTATAGTAATCAAAATTTAACTATTACATGTTTTGTTCAAAATGATGGTCTCCAGCCTGGAGACAAGCGGTGCACCTATCGATGAGAGAATGAGTAGCTAACTGACATTGTGCGTCTGTAACTTCTTCGCACGCTTGTACTATCCTCTGTTTTAATGATTGAAGGTCATTAACAGGCACCTCATACACTTTTTGCTTGAGAGTACCCTATACAAAAAAACTAATGGTGTTAAATCCGGTGAACGCAGAGGCCAAGCCACAGGCCCAGCATAACCGATCTATCTTCCGGGACTAACAATTATTTAGTACGAATAAACGGAGTTTTATTAACAGTAGAAACACTAGCCTTCGATCTTCAAAACAAAATAAAGATATTTTGACATTATTTATTCCTATAATTTTGTAACTTAAAAAGTCAATATCTCTTAAACGAAGCGTTTGCGAGCATAGTTCAAGAGAAAATTTTTGTTTATTTTGGGGTCCTAAATTTATATTTCAAGTTTGGCGATTTAACCCGGGAGCAACCTGTATAATAGTTATATTACAAAGAAGAATTTGCGTGTGGCTTCCACGCGCGGCAAAAAAAAAACTTCAAAAATTAGAGGAAACGCCATAATCGGTCGGGACTGGATCTTGGTTGTCCAATAAAATTATTCGTGAATTTTAAGTACAAATCATCACTCTAGTAAACCACGCACCCACTAGCTTTAGTTGTAGCTACGTTTAAGTCCGTGAGTAACGGCGCGTTGTTTACTAGAGTGATGATTTGTACTTAAAATTCACGAATAATTTTATTGGACAACCAGGATCCAGTCCCGACCGATTATGGCGTTTCCTTTAATTAATAATTATTATCTTATATACGGTCGTACTTTAAATTTGCTTATTTAAAAATTAGTGAACTCTATCCTATTTCTTACTGCTAGTTTCATTATAGCATGCAAAAATTAATAAAACCTCTATCCTATTCCTCATAGCTAGGTCGAAGTTTCACTTCTGCCGCGCGTGGAGGCCACACGCAAATTTCTTTTTTATAGGTCTTTTTAGAGATCTTTTTAATAACATATTGCTCAGGAGTTTCTAGCTTTGAGGAATAGGATAGTTTTCACTAATTTTTGCATGTTATAATTAAACTAGCTGTGAAAAATAGGATTGAGTTTTCACTAATTTTTGCGTTTTATAATTAATAGAATACATTTTCGTGACGCTCGGATCTGACGGTCGGCCAAAACGCTCCCGCGCCGAATCGCGCCCATTAGATGTTTCAACTTTTCGTGACGGACTTCTGTAACGCGGATCTGACGGATTTCCATAACGCGCCCGCACCGAATCACTCATTAGAAGTTTCAACTTTTCGTGACGGACTTCCGTAACGCTTCTAACGACTTCCGTTCCGAATCACCCCCCGCGCCCATAGAAGTTTTACTTTAAGGAGGTTCGAGCATTACTTGTGAGTCAAAAATGCGATTGAAATAAATGTCATTACAGCGATCCCAAATTATTTGAAATATTAGTATAATGAATTGTGGATGCTACTTACGTGCTATATTCTTCGTAAATTATTAGTGTATAGAATATTAACAAACATATGCCGGGGTATGAGAGCGTCAACGACTCGGGAATCGCTTATTATCCAACATTCTAGGCTAGGATCTAAACTTTGTGACAGTATAGCCTTCAATCCACACGGTAAAGTCCGATTTTTAAAGTTTTTACACAATCCTTGATGTTTCATCTATCAAATGCTAGTTTTTCAAAGTCCTCAGGTGGCTAAGTGTGTACTAAACCAGTGATAATCTACCTCGGAGCGACTTTCTCCATAAGGCTAGACTAAAAGTGGTCAACTTCTGAATAATATTACAGAAAAACTATACGGTCATTATTGCTCAAGTTTTGCGATTATTTGTGTAAAGTGTTTATGTAAATCATATAAAAAAATTAAGGCTCTACGATGGCTTTCGAGTATAGAAAGATTATTGTCACAAAGTGACATGTTCTAACTTATAATGTTGGCCAAATAAGCGATTCCCGAGTCGTTGACGCTCTCATACCCTAGTATATGTTTGTTAATATTCTATACGCTAATCATTTACGAAGAATATAGCACGTAAGTAGCATCCACAATTCATTATAATAATATTGCATATAATTCGGGATCGTTGTAATGACATTTATTTCAATCGCATTTTTGACTCACAAGTAATGCTCGAACCTCCTTAAAAAGAAATCAGATACTCATTTTTCGGAACCGTCTTCTTCGAGATCAACCTTTTGAATGAAGGAAGCAGAAGAGCGAGACTGTCTATTTCTTAGCTTTGCTAGAGGCCGTTTGCTTGAATGTATGTAGAGAACATCATAACAACAACAATGTAAAGGAGGCTATGTATAATGTGACGAGTATCGGCTCAGTGTATTTTGAACTGTAGCTGTGCTTCGGACATCATCGTTTCTAGCTTTTTACTTATTATAAATTAAAGCCAATGCAATTTACAAATAAAAATTGATTTGTGAATTAAAGCCAGTGTAATTAACAAATCAAATTTTAATTATAAATTAAAGCTGATACATATCACAAATCAATTTTGATTTATGATCTCCACCGGTTTTAATTCACAAATAAATTTTTATTTGTGAATTGCATCGGCTTTAATTTATAATTAAATTTGATTTGGGAATTACACAAGCTTTAATTCACAAACCAATTTTTATTTGTGAATTGCATCGGCTTTAATTTATAATGAAAATTTGATTTGTGAATTATACAGGCTTTAATTCAGAAATCAATTTTCGTTGTGAATTGCATCGGCTTTAATTTATATTTAAAATTTGATTTGTAAGTTACACAGGCTTTAATTCACAAATTAATTTTTATTTGTTAATTACACAGGCTTTAATTCACAAATCAATTTTTATTTGTAAATTGCATTGGCTTTAATTTATTATTAAAATTTGATTTCTGAGTTACACAGGCTTTAATTCACAAATCAATTTTTATTTGTGAATTGCATCGGATTTAATTTATAGTTAAAATTTGATTTGTTAATTACACAGGCTTTAATTCAGATACTATAAACAAAATATTATTCTATTCCTCACAGCTATAAAATCTCACTTCTGCCGCGCGTGAAGACCACACGCAAATTTTTCGTGACGGACTTTCGTGTCGCGGGGATATGGCGGATTTTCGTGACACTTCCGTTCCGAATCACTCCCATTAGAAGTTTTAACTTTTCGTGACGGACTTCCGTAACGCGCTGATCTGACGAACTTTCGTGACACTTCCGTTCCGAATCATGCCCATTGGAAGTTTCAACTTTTCGTAACGGACTTCCCTAACGCGCGGATCTGACGAACTTTCGTGACACTTCCGTTCCGAATCACTCCCATTAGAAGTTTCAACTTTTCGTGACGGACTTCCGTAACGCGCTGATCTGACGAACTTTCGTGACACTTCCGTTCCTAATCATGCTCATTGGAAGTTTCAACTTTTCGTGACGGACTTCCGTAACGCGCGGATCTGACGGACTTCCGTGACATTTTCGTACCGAATCACCCCCCGCGCCCATAGAAGTTTTATTTCAAAAACCATTAAAAGTTATGTTACGAAAAACCATTTTCGAGAAATAATTACATGCGCTTCTGCACACACCCTATCCGTGTCCGCCCACATATGCGTTCGATTCTTTATGCAACACGTTCTGTTTGCATCTTCCCGCAATAGAAGATTACAAATACATTTGGAGTATGTACGTTCTATACATAAACATGGAAGTTTTTGAATACGAGAATTTTCGAAGTAAAATTAATACTCAATGTAGACATATGTATGTATATCTATCGTTGGAGCATAGAATAAAATACTGTCATGTTACGAGCGTTAGCTTAAGGTAGTTTGTCCGTGACAATACTGTCAAAAAGTTAATGATAGACAAATGACATATAGTATTTGGCTGGGACTGTCCGCGTTATGCATGTGTGTGTAAGAATCTCATATGTACAGATATGTTCACACTAATTGTGTGCTATTAGATCTTCATATGTTAGCTGTCATATGCGTTCACCGCTATCAGAAATTGCTTGAGAAATTGTACTTAATTATCAATTACTTCGAAACTAGATGGTCAAAAGTCTTGTATTTTTGTAAGTATATTTTTACAAGTCTTTTCTATCGTCCTCTCGTTTTTCATAAAAATCGTAAGACTAGTTTGATTACTACAATTAAAAATGTGGTATTGGAAGCCGTTTTCGTGCCTGTGATACATGTGAAAAGTACTACATTTGGTTTCAATTATCTCAGCTTCGGTATGGTCAATCTTTTTCTAATTGCATAGGTGTGTAGAGCGTGTTTACATTAATATGGTGTTTAAATTTTAAGAGATTTTTAAGAAAATGGGTTTTGCGGACAAACTACCTTAATACGTGACATTGTTTCATTGTGTACCTACTATTAATCGCAGCGCGTACTTCTGTACGTAGGTATTGGTATTCTAAAAAGAAATGTCTATTAGGTAATGTTTATGCTTCTCTTACAATTTAACTTTATATTTTTTAAAAATCAATTATGACAAAAATTCTTATTTGTTGTGTTTTTCTTACAGTATTGTAAAGATACGGTTTTTTTGGTACTTTGTGGAAAATAACTTGTGGAAAAAACATTAAATACAAACGTCTCTCTCTCTCTCTCTCTCGTTTACACATTACGTAAAATTATTTGTCTTTTTTATACGTCTTTCTCACGAAAAACAAAGATTTTAAAAAACGTGATACAAAATACGATATATGCTTGTTAAAGAAAGATAAAATATTTATTTGAATGCCATAAGAACAATATAATGTACATATAATAGTGTTACTCTTCTTTAAGCATAATTACTAATTATATTTTAAATGTATATGTGTGTGGACGCAGATACTCAGAGAAATGTGGAAATAGTTTCTTTAGGATGAGAAAATATAACTGTTCTAGTTTTGCTTAAGTCCCAGTCTACAACAGATGTTTTGAGCCCTAAGCCCTAAGAAATTGATCAATCGCAGTCGATTATTCTCCTCAAATTCGCCTGATTGATCAATTTCTTAAGTCTTAGGGCTTAAAACACATATTGTAGACCGGGACTAATCAATTTACTATATGTATAACTGCTATGTTGCCTGAGCAGAGACAAATGAACGGTAAGAACAGAATAGAGATATACGCGGAACAATAGCGCGTCTCTGTGAAAGCAAAGGCAACTATTATAATCATATAGATAACCGAAATAAACTGAAGATCGAACATAAGATTTGTACTGTAGATTCCAACAATGTGTATATTTATATAAGATAATAATCATTAATTAAAGGAAACGCCATAATCGGTCGAGACTGGATATTGGTTGTCCAATAAAATTATTCGTGAATTTTTAAGTACAAATCATCACTCTAGTAAACCACGCGCCGTTACTTATGGACTTAAACATAGCCACAACTAAAGCTAGAAAGAGTACTAGTCTAAGAGCTGGCTACATAAAAATGCAAGGTATAAGGTACATGAAATATTTATAGTTAGAGAGGTTCCATTAGCGCTCCCGAACACTGAGTGACCAGTCTGCCTGCGCGCTTAGGAAGATTAAGACGGGGGTGGACGGTCAAAAATGACAAATTTTACAAGGAAAAAAATGATAAAGCTCAGGGATAAAAATTATAGGAATGTTACGTATTTGTTGCTACAAAACGTGGAAAATTATTGGCAGACGATTTTGTGGAAAAGAAAGGGCCGGCAGACTGCAACAAAGCGGCGTTAACTTTTGTGAAAAAAAAATGATAAAACTCATGATTAAAACTTATTGGTAATAATTACTAAACTGTTAACGAAGCTATGTGCTAAATGGCAGACGAAAAAACTGAAGACAACATCGAGGCACACTGTGATGAAGAGCGCGGTCTCGATCGCGCTTAACGAGGTAGTTTCGTACGATGCGCTACTATGATATGTTATTTGGTTATTTATATAAATATATTACGTGTTTCTTTTTTTCATTAATGGATTCAGTTTGTATTCATTCTTTTATTGTTAAAAATGAAATAATTAATTTATTTATTATATTGAATCTAAATTGTTACTAATTAATCTCATAACATTTTTGATCTGCAGTTGAAAACTATATATAAACATTTTTCTACAAGTTTTAAAATAATATATTAAGGTTTTAATAGATTGAGAGATTCAAAAATTATATTCGAAAATTTAACGAAGGTATAAAAACTGTTTGAAACAGTTCAGAGAAACAAAGCGGCCGAAAAACAGCTGTATAGTAGGGGCTGGAGAAGGTCATTTATGAGAAGATGGTTCAGTATACTCGAAAACTCGACAGTACAACAGACGTCCAACGTGTATTGTGCTGAATTTTATTTTTCTTCAGTGGCTTTTAGAATCGTTATTTATTATTTATATTTTGCAAATGTCTGCAGTGAACTATTCGCAAAATGAGTTGGGAGCAAAAGTGTGTATTTTGTAACAACAGTAGTGAAACTAAAATCACACTTTTTAACGATAAAATTTTGGAAAAATGCAGGGAGATTTTAAAAATTCGTGTGACCTCCAAGATAAGGTATAACAAACTTATTTTATCAACAACTCCAGATAAAATCAATGGGTACCATGGAAATTATTATAGTAATTTCACGGCTATTAAAAGAAAGTATGTTAACAAATATAGTGAATTGGTGAAATTACAGCAGTCTGGAAATACAATACCGGAGCCTAATCCTAGTAAGTACATAAATTCTTATATGACTTTTTCAATACATTGTTGATAAATAATAAAACTAATTTATTGTTTATTTTATGTAGCTAATAACGAATTGACTGCCTCATCTTCTGAGAGTCAAACTACACTGTCTTGTCAGCCCAGCACGAGTTCGACAGGTAATAATTACAATTTGTTTATATTTAAATTAGTGTAGAACTAGACGCCGAGAGAGCCACGAAAAGGGACGCTATGGGCCCGGCTTGGTGCGGTAAGAATCCTCTCGTACATTTCTTATTCAAAAAATGTAAATTTAAAATGAAATTTTTTGTTAAGTAAAGTAAAGTAACGAATTATATTTTATTTTACAGAAAATGTTGAAGAGTTAGACAATGACATGTCACAGTTATCTTCGCACGAAGAACAAGTAGATAGCGGCAATGTACTCGTAATTTGTTTTTTTTGCGATAAGTCACGTAAAGTTCAAAATTATAAAGTAGTTCTGATTATTAAATCTGTGTCCGAAATGTTGATCGAGAAAATCATTACATTTGCCACTGCTCTAAACGATACGCAAATGTTAAGTAAAATTAAAGATGTACGATCGCAAAATTTAATTTATTACCATAACGCATGTAAATTAATTTATTTCAAAAAACATATATTAGCTCAGACTACTCAAAAATCTAACTAATTTAAAAAGAGCTCAAGATATTACCGGAGATTTGGAAAAACATCAAATAAAAAAGGATTCCGTTCAGTTGCGAAATTTCATAAATTTATTAAAGCAAAATTTTAATCTGTTTCACAGTGAAAATATCGAACGTGATTTTTTATATAACATTGGCTCCGGACAAGCAGCTTCCGAAGAAGTTTGTAACTTTTTATTAAATGCAGAGAAAAATGGTAATTTGTTGAGAGAGACATTTATTTCTGAATGCGCAGAATCGCCAAATAGATTTGAAACAACGATCAAACAAAATAAAATACTTAATTTTGCAAATTCAACCGCAAAGAAAAAGATCACAATTAACAACAAAGTGCAAGAAATAAGGTTACAGCGGGATTTATTTGGCCGCATGTTAGCCATTTCAATAAATGAAAATACAAACATAGAAAAGATTCTTACTTTTCCATTAACACCCGTTCCGACGTCATTGTGCCATTTAGACGGATCGATATTTAAGACTGATAAATCAGTTTTACTTAAGCTATTAGAAAAGGATGTTAAAAGTTTTACTGAACTTCGATCAGTGTTATGAATATAAAGTTGATAATGAGACTGTTTTATTTTCGATAAATGATATCTACACGCTAGAAGCTCATGAAGAAGCTGATACGAAAATAGTTTTTCACGCGTGTAATATTCCGGACGAAGCTCACATTATAATAAAATGTTCCGACACGGACATACTTATTATAATGCTTTAACAAGCAATTATTTGTTAGAAAAGTTAACAAAAAAATTTGGCGATGATTTACAAGTAATAACGTTTCACAATAGAAAAATTATTGCACCAAAAGACGGCTCTGTGATTACAGATAAAACTTTCGGCGAATGTGAGGAGCTGGAAGTATTAGAGCATGCGGCATTTATATTGAGAAAAAAAATGTTATCGATTAAAGCTCAGCCTCTATCAGGCAATATAACAGCGCTCGATTTAATTAAGGGGGAATGCGAAATCCCTGCTGATGTTTAGCAGTTTTTCCGTTCAGTAATTTGCGGTAATGATCCAAGAACTGTAAAAAGTTGTAACTGCACTCGCAAAGTAAAATCAATTGTCCAAGACCTTATTTACGCAGTAAGTCATGGAAAAATTAAAACTTCTAAGCACATAACGCTTGGGATGACATTGAAAAGCATCACAAGTAGTAGAAAAGTAATTGACATTATAAATAAATACGGGCACTGCTGCAGTTACAACACTATCAAGGAATTGGAAACTGAAGCTACGTTTGCCTCTTGTAGTAAATCGATTATTTGTCCCGAAGATATTTACTTATCGTCTAATTATTTTACAGGAGTAGCCTTCGACAATTACGATCGATTCGTTGAAACTTGTAGCGGTAAGGATACGTTACACGATACTGTCGGTATAATTTACCAAAATGTTGATACAGATATTTGCGATGCGCGCACATGTGATATAGAACGTAATTAAGACCACAATTCTTAAGATCTATGTATATCGCCAGATTATGGAGCCACGCTCACAAGAAAATTCCGACTTTTTTGGTACCAGACGACTGCGGATGGGTGATAATCAACTCCTAATACCAGTTCCGACGGTTTGATGGACCTCAGATACCATCTAGTGTTAAAGACGTTGTTATTGATCAAGAACAGTCTGAAGGTACAAATCTTTGCACACGCTTTTAATCTCATGTTTCTTAACAGTTATTTTTAATTTTTAATGTCGTTTTTCAGCAGATATCAACGATATCAAATCTGAGGATGATATCGATTGCGAAAGCGAAGAAGATATGCAGTACGATGAATCCGATGCAAACAGCAAAATAGAATAAGTCTACAATTTTTTATAGTATTTTTTTTAATAAAAAATTATTCTAATGTTAAACATATCTTTCAGCACTTATTATATATATAATATAGAAATTGTTATCTTATTGTCGACATAATATAATTAACAAAATAACATATCGTAGTAACGCATCGTAAGGAACTAACTCGTTAAGCGCGATCGAGACCGCGCTCTTCATCACTGTCTACCTCGATGTTGTCTTCAGTTTTTTCGTCTGCCATTTAGCACATAGCTTCGTTAACAGTTTAGTAATTATTACCAATAAGTTCTAATCATGAGTCTTATCATTTTTTTTTCACAAAAGTTAACGCCGCTTTGTTGCAGTCTGCCGGCCCTTTCTTTTCCACAAAATCGTCTGCCAATAATTTTCCACGTTTTGTAGCAACAAATACTTAACATTCCTATAATTTTTATCCCTGAGCTTTATCATTTTTTTCCTTGTAAAATTTGTCATTTTTGACCGTCCACCCCCGTCTTAATCTTCCTAAGCGCGCAGGCAGACTGGTCACTGAGTGTTCGGGAGCGCTAATGGAACCTCTCTAACTATAAATATTTCATGTACCTTATACCTTGCATTTTTATGTAGCCAGCTCTCCGTCTATACCTACTCTCACACAATTAAATTGAAAATTAATTTAATTGTCCACTAACACTCGTTAGTATATTCGAAAAAGGACGGGATATGTATAGAATGATATAGGGTGATAAAGAAAATGTTGCGAAAAATAACACCCCAGTCAGGATTCGAACCTGGACCTCCCTGCTTTCCGGGCGGGCGTCTCACCTATTCGACCACTAAGGCATGTGGTGATATTTATCGCAACAAACTATTTAACTGAGGAAGAACGTCTTTTTCCGGCGACGTATATAACAATAAGCAAATTTAAAGTACGACCTTATATAAGATAATAAAAATTCACGAATAATTTTATTGGACAACCAATATCCAGTTCCGACCGATTATGGCGTTTCCTTTAATTAATGATTATTATCTTATATACCGTCGTACTTTAAATTTGCTTATTGTTATATTTATATAATTTATAATTTATTATTTACCTATAGTTTTGCAATTTAATCCAAGAAACATAATGCTGCTGTTTACTGCAGCTTCTTTTAATTTTTTACTGACTCTATTTCTTCATAATCGTATCGCTCGTATCCAAGCATTGAGACAAAGCGTGATATCTTATATTTGTTAAATTTTTTCTCGCCATCCTTCTCTATTTTCTGCTGTTCGTATACAGTCGTATACAGAGGCATTTGTCAGTTTGGAAACTTGGTCGACATACCGTGTGGGTGATCGTCCTCGGGGTCTTTTTCCCCCTCTACCTTCCCCTGCACAACCAGTTTTTCGAGAGAGTCGTTGTCTCTTCGCATAATTTGACCGAAGTACTTTAGGATAGACTTTTGTATGATTTTGATCAGTCTTTCAATGATGTTCAGTTCATTCAAAATTGACTCATTCGTGCGTCTCTCGGTCCATGGGATTCTGAGCATACGTTTCCATGTGAACATCTCAAAGACGTCGACTCGTCTTCTATCGACCGTTTTTAGTTTCCACGACTCGGCAGCGTAAGTTACTATGGGAAATATGAGTGTTCTTGCCAGTTTTATTTTCCATCTCTTGCTTATTCTGTGATCTTTCCATATGCGTGTTAATTTAATGACAGCGGTTTTTTCCATAGCAATTCTTCTCCTTATTTCAGCTTCGCAATTACCTGTGATTGATATTTTTGCCCCTAAGTATATGAAATCCTTCACGACTTCAATTTCTCCTAAAGTAGCTGGATCAGGTTCTTTTTCCAGTGATCTGTTAATTATTATTTCAGTTTTTGAGGTATTTATTTTTAAGCCTACATTCCTGCTGACCTCGTCTACTTTGGATATCAAGTTCATGATTTCCTTTTCCAAATTTCCGAGGAGTGTTGTGTCATCCGCGTAGCGGAGATTCGATATTTTCTCATTGTCTAGTCCTCGTCAAGAGCACACATATCTCATCGTTCAACCACACTTGAGTTAACGTCTCAGGACATACACTCTCGTTCTGGACGCCCGCGTGTTAATAAGTGCTATCTCATCGCCGATCGAGACATCATCGACGTTGAATACACGAGTGCCTGCCTGCCTGTTTATTTGCTGCACGCTTATCATTTTCTGCCGATATTTATCCTTGCTGCCTGCTCGTTTGCACCCCCGTTATCACGGAGTGCCTTGCTTGGACGAGACGGGACAAACTCCTTTTACAAGTGAAGAAATAGATGTAAAAAGGAAAATACAAAACATTTTTTCTTATTTTATCCTTTGTTTTTATTTATCTTTTTTCTCCTTTATTATTAATGACCTGAATAAATTAAAATTGTATGTTACAATTAAAAAATTATTATATGTAATATTTCTTTTATTTTATCATTTAGGTACATATATACATAAGTGAAGTTTAGTTACCTCTATCTTGAAAAACTATAAATTTTTATGTTCTCCTACTTATGGAAGTCTTTCAGCTACAAATTAGGCTGCCTAATACACGCAGCGTGAGAGAAAGAGAAAGAACGTTGTGTCTGTTCTTGTCTGCTCGGCGAGCCAAAGCTAGCCGAAGCTCCAAGCAGCGTGCGCGTGACAAGTCGGAACTCGAAGCCACACGAATCTCGCTTCAGCGAGCTTCGGCTACACCGATAAGCTATGCATGCAGTAGTCAGTAGTGTATAGAAATGGAAGGGGAATGCCTACTGTTTTCGAGAGAAAAACATGTCCGGAGAAAGTGAGAAAGGAAATTATAGTTGCCTCTCTCTTGCGAGTTACTGCTCGAACGTGTGTGTACATTTGTACATGTACACACGATGCTTGTACATATGTAGCAAATTGCGCGCATACGCACTTTTGAGCAGTAACTCGCAACAGAGAGGCAGCTACGATTTCTTCCTCATTTTCTCCGGATACATTTTAGTCTGCTATTCCCATTGCATTTCTATATGTTCTAATGTAGTAGTTGCAAGTGGGGGCCCCAAATTCCCTCGATCTCGAAACACTTGTGCGAGAGCGGACGCGCTGACTCGCGAGATGCTCGAGAACGCACAGTCGTTCATTTGAATACTCGAAATTGGTTTCTGAGAAGAAAATCAAACCTGCAGCACTCTTACAGATTTTGGCGTTTCACCCTAAACACATGGCAACGTTGCACTGCGCGTGACGGTAGCTATATAGTTTTTCGCCTTTTTTTAGCGGCTTCCGACATTTTCAGTTGATGTTTATATGTATACGGCCTCTGATATCCGTTTGCTCTTATACCAAAAATTTTTATTGCACTTCAACATTTTTTAATTAAACAGAATAAACACATTTACTTCGCCAGTATATAATTAACCGAATTAAATTTTTAAATCGACCTAACTGGCTATAAATATATTTACATCGTCATGACGATACGACATTGGTTTCGGTCAAATTAAATTGTCAAGACGTTTTCATGAGTTTTGGTCCTGTTAGGGACCGGGAGCTCCGTCAGGGGAAGGAGTACCTATAACTCGTAGAGAAGTTCTGTGGAATTGAGTTTAATAAAGTCCTTGTAGAGCACCATTTGATAATTGATAACAGTCTCTATTAATTTTACAATGCCCAAGATATTATTCTAAGTTCGACTATGTCTTATTTCCAATTTGACCGCGCGCGTGTCAGTCATAACTTCTGACTGCAGACTGCCCGCCCGATCTTTAAATCGGCAGTATTTATAGTGTCGGAATCGACATCCTATTGCTAACTCGGGGGCTCCCGAGTTAGCTTTGACTTCTCGTTGTCAGCGCTTTGAGTTGTCCTTCATATCAGCTCTTTTGAGTCGTCCCGGAGTATGCGCTCTTGGTTCCGGTGTCGGTTTGGATCGGACGATTGGTTGTCCGATGCAATCGTCAGGTTTTTGGACAGAGTGCAGATTCAACTTATTTTAGTAGCAAGGGTCGGATTTCTTATAGGTAACGACTCGCTGTTGCTAAATACACTAATTATTTATTATATACGTTGTGCGCTCACAACAGTCCTTCTATTTTGATTAAAATTTCGGTTAATTATACTGGCAGAGTAAATGTGTTTATTCTGCTTGATTATAAACCGTTGACCGAAAGATCTTATTTTTAGTCACTTTTAATACGTGTTAATGCGATAAATATTACTACATGCCTCAGTGTGTGGTCAAATTGATGGCACGACACCCACACAGTGTGTGGGAGATTCCGGGTTCGAACCCTGGCTGAGGTAATATATTGGTAAATACACCGATTAGCAAACCCCTCTCCAATGACCTTGACCTTGACATATGTTGTCAAGGTCATGACCCTGAGTAACAATCAAAAGGTTTTAGCCGTCGAACTTTCTTCATTAAACAGTTAATAACAAAAAAGTTTGAAAAATATAGCGGATATTTTGAGTATTGAAAGGCATAAACGACTAATATGTATGCGAAAACAGTACATGTACGAACAAAGGAAAGTCATTTAAAGTAGCGAATTGTTATTATGTTGAACAGACTTTTTGTTAAAACAAAGAATAGTTGGTATAAAAAATTATACGAGGAGCGGACAAAAAGTTCGTGCACTGAATTTTTTTCTGCCGACGTGGCAACACTGTAGGCTTCTGTGGTGGTTTGGCGTCTAGGGGGAAGCCTTACGAGTCATCAGTGCAAGTTTGGTCACAATCGAGTGCGTACGTATTTTTCTGTGCCAGTATTTGTGAACGCAGTTTTTTTGCGCGGTCGAAATGGAGCGAGATATTTTCACCGAGCAAAAAACTACATCAAATTTCTCGTGGAACTCGGTAACAGTGGGCGGAAAATTTTTGAAATGTTAGAAACTGTGTATGGGGAGTCTGCCGTAAAGCGCAGAACTGTGTACAAATGGGTAGACCGGTTTAGGAAAGGGTGGGAGAGCGTCGATGACGACGCGCGAGAGGGTCGCCCTTCAACGTCACGTGTTGATGAAAACATTCAACGTGTTTACGATTTGGTGATGTCAGACCGCCGCAATACTACTACTAGAATGATAGAAAGGTAGTGTTCAAACAATTTTAAAAGAAGATTTAAACATGCGGAAGCTGTGTGTAAAATCGTTCCGAAAGTTTTGACTAAGGAGCAAAAACAACGACGTTGTTTGCTGCCAAGACTGGATGGAGAATAAAGAGGGTTTGAATTTCTTGAAAAAGGTGATAACTAGAGATGAATCAACGATTTTCGAGTATGATTCGGAAACGAAAGGCAGAGTGAGCAGTGGAAGCACATTTTTAACCGCGCAAAAAAACTGCGTTCACAAATACTGGCACAGAAAAATACGCACGCACTCGATTGTGACCAAACTTGAACTGATGACTCGTAAGGCTTCCCCCTAAACGCCAAATCACCATAGAAGCCCACAGTGTTGCCACGTTGACAGAAAAAAATACAGTGCACGAACAATTTGTCCGCTCCTTGTATATACAATTTTATGTATTAGAAAGCCTAAAAATAATGTATTCTCTGCTTTAATTTAATCAAAAACAAAAACTATTATCTGCTTTATTTAAAGCAGTAAATTGCTAATATATTGAGCAGTACTTTTGTTAAAGCAGAGAATAGTTGGTATAGAAAAGTATATTTACATTTTTATATGTTAGAAAGCAGAAATATAATGTATTCTCTGTTTTAATTTAATGAAAAGCACAAACTGTTATCTGCTTTATTTAAAGCAGTAAATCGCTGATATATTAAGCAGCCTTTTTGTTAAAGCAGTGAATAGTTTGTATAAAACTGTACAATTAAAGATAGTTTACAATTATGATCATACATTATGGTTAAATTAGAGAATACTTTATATTTATGCTTTTTAAGACATAAAATTGTACATATATATACTTTTCTATATCAACTATTCTCTGCTTTAACAAAAAGACTGTTTAATATATCAACGATTCACAGCTTTAAATAACTTTCCTTCGTTCATAAATGTACTATTTCCACGTACATATTAGTTGTTTATGCCTTTCAACACTCAAAGTAACTGCTATATATTCTTCAAACTTTTTTTGTTAATAACTTTTTAATGAAGAAAGTCCGACGGCTAAAACCTTTTGATTGTTACTCAGGGTCATGACCTTGACAACATATGTCAAAGTCAAGGTCATTGGAGAGGGGTTTGCTAATTGGTATATTTACCAATATTTTTTGCAATAAAATTAAATTATTTAAATATAATGCTTATATTTATGTGTGTTGCGACGTGGCAGCTCCGCTGCGCGTGACGGCGTCCCCGTCACCGTCATAAGGCGTGGGTTCGCGCTCGGGGACGAGCCGGGAGAGCAGGCTCAAAATCTCCAGGAGGACTAATTAATTTATTGCGTTCGCGTTTTTATTCCGTTTTTTTTTTTTTGTTGCATTATTTAGCACCTCGAACATTTTCGAGGACTTTGTCGACGAAATCTCAGGAATCTGGAGGAAAGGAAACGCAGGGCGAGGGACCTATCGCTCTAAGACGTCAAGAGGAAAGCCCGTTCAAGAGACTAAGGAGGCCAAGCGGAAGGGGCGCACAAGGAATCGTGCTTAGGGCGTGATCTGGTGGTAGGAGAAACTGTCACAAAGCCCTCAGTGCCATGGGACTGAAATACCCCAGCCGAAACACCCCGGCACCGACGGGATGGCGAGGATACCATCACAAAGATTACGGGGAAGGACTCCCCTTAGCGGAGGTGCAGTCTAAAGCACCCAGCAAAGTGCTCCCGGATACCGACGCAGTTGCATGGGGCCGCGAGGCACCCCCGCAGGAATCTAATTAGTCCACGCAATCGCGCCGAAGAGTCGCGCAACCCTCTGAGTGGGGCGCGACATCAATCAGCTATCGAGCGGATTTCGTTCGATGATCTCTCCTGGTTTGTCCTCCGGCGGATGAAGACGTGCGAGCGATCGAAGTCCCGAGCTTGTGACGCAAAATCCGAGTTCGAGAGGCGTTGGGGAGCGGCGTCGAAAGGGCAAAGCCAGCGTGCCGGTGAGGTTGCCTCGTTAATTTTGTGAAGCCACGACAGAGCCGCACGGGTCGCGTTCCCGCTCTGCTGCCGACACTCATTTTGGTGTTTAGTGTTCGCTTGCCGGTAACGGCGTAGCAATTTCGATTTTCGGGTAAGTGGTCGGTACCAGGCGCGAAAGACCCATTGGTGTCCTCGTAAGCTGGAACTTTAGTAAATTAACAAACGCCATTTACGGTCTAGCATGGATCTTAATAACTTAAAATTATTTCATGTGTGATACATATCATATTAATTTTTCCAACATTAGAAAACTGCGCGTCGACTTTATTTCAGACTTTTACACAGCTCTTGTTGGAGTGAAAATCCTCTCCCTCGACGTCGATAATGTACGCCTAAAATATAATTTAATTGGGAACAAAATAATAAAAATAAACATAAAAATAGATATCGTACGCGTGTATAAAAATTCAAATTTTGGGTAGCTTCTCGATTATATCTAAATATGAGCTAGGTATGTTTTCCGTGTCCGTCTGCAGATTCAATGCAGATTCATTGTCACCAAGACAAGTAATTTTTTACATGTCCACCGTTAACACTATATACAGTTTACCGTTCGAGGCGAATTGCAATCATTTCTGTAAGTTTGAATTAGGTGTTAGTTAGCTTCTCATGGCCACATTTAAATGATACACGACAATTATATCTAGTGTTGCTCTGAATGCGTGCACAAGTATTTTTGAATTTATACGCTCCTTATGAAACACACAAAGGACATAACTCTCTTTATTCTTCCTGGCCTTCCAACCTGGGAGTTAAAACGTTTGAAGACGCCTGGTGTGCTTCGGAGCATGCACTCGACTGCATTTCTTTACGAGAGACCACGACCAACAGATAAGGAGAGTAACTTTTTATTTGTTTGACTATGATAGGGACTGCAAATTTGACTTAATATAACTCGGGGTGACTATTGTAACTCGCGGTATTTGATGGTGACTACGTGAAGATGGCCCAAATTGGGGCTGAAACGTTCGAATAATTTTCGTATTTTAATGTATTACAGTTTTAATTAATATATTGCGCACGAATTATTGTGCCCGGCTCTAATTGCCTCGTTTATTTTATTAATTAATAATATATTTTTTTCAAAATTTTTTAATTAAAACTGTGGCTCAGAAAAATCAAAAACTTAAAAGTGTTCCGAGGTACAGCACCTTCCCCTAATATTTATCGCAATAACCGGCTAATAGTAATTTGAACGTCTTTTCCAGGCGACGTATATAAACAATATTAAAGTAACACGATTTATTGCGATAAATATTACCACATGCCTCAGTGCCCAGTGGTCGAATTGGTACGACGCCCGAACGGAATACGGAAGGTTCCAGGTTTGAACTCTGGCTGGGGTAATATTTTTCGCAGTAAGTTCTTTACAGTTAGTTATTAGATGCTTGTACCATCAATAATTAAATCGTCAATTTAACTAAAGGGGGAGGGAGGGGATTTTTACTCCAGCAAGAGTTGTGTAAAAGTCTATCAAATCCAGTCGGCGGGCAGTTTTCTAATTATTGTATCGTACGTGTAAGGTAAGTAATTGGAGGCACTCGATGATTATACAAAAATGGGTCGCCTTTGTTACGATCAGAAAACTATATAGATACAATATCAGGATCGTGGGCACAAGTCTATGGCGTAGTTTACACCGGACCGTTTGGTACGCGTATCAAGTACTATATCCGTATCAAATCCATATCAAATCTCGGGTTATACCGGTGTAAAACGAGATTTGATACAGATATAGTACTTGGTACGCGTACAAAACGGTCCGGTGTAAACTAGGCTTATACAAACGGGAAGATCCATCGAGAGAGAGCGCGTTCGGAAACACATCTATACTCCTTCTACTCTTCATTACTCGTGCGAAGTTCGAACGTTCGCAACCCATAACACCTTCCCCGCTAAAAAAAAAAGAACTGCGCTAAACTAATCGGGGACAATGGTTTGATCACGAAAACTAAAATTAAATCGCAAAACTTTTGCCTGAAAAGAACAAGACTTATTCAGTTTGTTCTGGAATAACAATCTGGGATACGCTCAGACGGTTTTCGTGGACGATTTGATCGACGCACGGGGGTAACATCCGCTTGTTCACGCATTCGCATTCTCGGATCTCTTGGTGACATTGGTGTTTTGGGCAACGCTTGCGGGCTACCTTCTGCTTAGTCTAAAACACCATTTCTTCGTGTTGGCACACTAATTACTTCTTCTGCAGGTCCATTACTTAAAATATTTTCTCTTCTAGTGCCCTTTGCTGCGGGTATATTTTGCCCAATCTTGCGCATTTGATTTATATGTCTACGCCAGGTTTGACCATTATCTAACTTAATTTCAAAATTAAGCTCGCCGATTCTACGTATGATTCCACCGAATTTCCACTTAATCGAACCTAAATAATTACGGCAACTCACCCTTTCCCCCTCTCTAAAATGTGAACGAGCAAAGGGAGTCGTTTCTTTTTTCCATTTTTGGAATCACAAGCTGTAATCGGTTTCGGATTTGTCTTCCTAAAAATAATTCTGCCGATAATTTTCCGGTTGCCGTATGTAGCATTGTACGATATTGCATCAACATTCCTTGTAATGATGTCTTTAAGTTAGTATCGGTACCACTCATGCGCTTTACCGATTGTTTAATCGTCTGTACAAATCTCTCTGTTTGCCCGTTTGTCGCGGGATGGTATGGAGCTGTTCGTTTTAATTTGATGCCACGTTTTTCCAAAAATTCTTTAAACTGTCACTGTTCAAAAAACAATACAGTAATTTCACCGCGCGGCCATTACCTGGCCGACCAATCGCGGACCTGCTTCCCCGGCGACAATCAACGTGTCGCGACATCAATTATCGCGGTCGATCGCTGCGCTATCCTCACTCGGCGGTTTCCGTGTTCATTGGTTTTCGGCTCGCGGCAGACTATACACGTGTCGGGTCTCTCTCGAGTGAGATTTCAAGTAAACTCATACAAGCGAATACGTAAAGCTATTGTTTCGGTCTGCATCAATTGAGTGCCTTTCGGGAGGCTTCTCGATTACTTTCCGGCGGACCCTCGCCCCCACGGACGGATGTGGTTGCAAGTCTAACGGACGACCGTCGGTCGACCGGCGGGTCTCACCAACATCGGAAGATTCGACGGTGTGCCTTACGCAGTACACACATTCGGTTCATCTCAACTAAAGGACAGATATAACGGACGCCTTATCAATCAGGACGTGAGAAAAAGACTCTAAAGTAATTTTTGTGCGCGCGATCCTCTCGGTCATCGAGGCCGCCGTGCCGGGCGGGAATTTCCTTTCACCTGCCCCCCCCCCCCCCCGCGGAAAACCAGTCGGAAGTTATCGCGGCAAGTGACTCAAACATTTTTTGGTCCTTCGAGACGGATACGGCGGGCTCAGTGCGATCCTACGGGATCATACAGTGCAACCGGCGAACGTTCGAGACGTTCCGTCTTATCGTGCTCTCAGTCATCATCTCCCATCTCGCTCTCTCCCTGGTTCGCGGTACGCGGCGTCGCGTTTGGAAACGCTCTCTCTTTCTCCTTCTCGTCACCACGAATTCGTGCGCGGCACGCGGGTGACACGTGAGTTCGGCACAACTCACGAGGTACTGTTTTTCGCCCTTTCGTGTTGCGGTACGATCAGCCCCTCTCGGCTCGGTAGTGCGCGCACTGAAGATCTCCGGAGCCCGACTGTGCCTGGTGTGTGTTGACATTCGCGGTATACACGACTCGTCAATATGGCGACCCTCCCGGCGAAGATCTCCTTGCAGATGAATCGCTTTAATTATATTAAGTCGGTGGCGCTCGAAGTTCAGGATGCGTCGTTTCCCTCTCTCCCTCTCCAATCGTTGCGGGTGAAGCTCAATCTCGTGGAAAACCACTGGGAGAAGTTTGACCAATTCCACGAACGCCTCGCGGATCTCAAGGTGGATTTGTTACTTGAGCATGACTACTCCAAAACCGGCACGTACGACGAATGCTTGAAGTATTACGCAGATGTCAAGGCGGCACTCACCTATCAAATCGACGAGAAGGAGCGCGCAAATCCACTCTCCGGGTCTCAGTTGGCAAACCTCTCTCTATCTGGCATATCCTCAGCTCGTAGTCACCTTCCGGAGATCACACTTCCCCAATTTTCGGGCGATTTCTCAACTTGGAGGCCATTTCACGACCTCTTCTCATCGCTGATCGGCAAGAATCTCGATATCTCCAACGTAGAGAAGATGCATTACCTGCGGACCAGTCTCACAGGCGAGGCTGCGCAGCTCATCTCAAACCTGCCGGTCTCTGACGACTCGTTTGCTCAAGCCTGGGACCTCCTCGTTGACAGATTCGAGAACAAACGCCTCCTAATCGCCGCTCAAGTTGAGAGACTATTTAGCCTCAAGGTCATCACGACACGCTCCGCCAGGGAGCTCAACGCCCTTCTCAACACGACGACGGAAGCGCTCAACGCCCTGCGCTCTCTGGGGTCGCAAATCCATCACTGGGATCATCTCCTAGTACACCTCATTGTTCAACGGCTCGACCCTCATACACGAAAAGCATGGGAGGTTAGGCTGGGTTCACCTACGGATTATCCGTCCTATCAGGACCTCCGACAGTTCCTCACCGGACGGGCACGCGCCGTCGAAAGCCTGGAGATCAGCTCCTCTTCCAAGCTACGCGTCAAGGCTTCTCCGGTCACTGCTCATGTGGCCACCTCACCAGCTTCCAGAACCGATTCATTCGGATGCTATCTGTGTGCCAGATCGCACTATATTGTCTCGTGTCCAAAATTCCGGGAGATGTCCGCTCACGCTCGGCGGGACTTAGTCATCAACTCACGGCTCTGCTACAATTGTTTGGGCCGGCATAACGCTGCTGCTTACCAAAGTTAGAAGAGGTGTCGGGATTGCGGCAATAAGCACCACACCATGATTCACTCGGATGCTCCATCGGAACACCTCAACTCCTCAACCGGAAGCTGAAACTCGGGATGCCTCATCATCATCTACGGAGCAACTCTCTCTCGGCCGGCAGTTCACATTGACTGGATCCTCACGACGGACACACTGACACATACGGATACACGGACCACGAGACGGTCTTGACCTATGAAGAACTTACAACTCTTCTGGTACAAACAGAGGCCGTGCTCAACTCCATCCAATCAGAGATTCTCCAGGGATCAGGGCGGGACCCCATCGCTGAACAGATCAACGGATCCAGTCTCATCATCTAGGGCGGCTCTCTCACTTTTCCTCCGACGATGACACTCAATGGGGTCAACAACTCGGCGGCTCCACACTTCGGAGACAACTGAGGGCAGCAGTCATCTCAACCCAGCATCACCTGCGGCGAACGATCAACGAGACGGTTTTGACATGTGAAGAATTTACGACTCTTCTGGTCCTGGGCGTATGAAGAATTTACGACTCTTTTGGTTCAAACAGAGGCCGTGCTCAACTTCAGACCCTTGTGCCCTCTCTCAACCACACTCAACGGACCATCGTCATCACAGTACCGACACGGCTTTGACTCTCGGTCTCATCGGATCAACCGCTCCCTAACTCAGACTCAATGGCAACGGCGTCAAGTAAACATTCTCCAACTCTGTTGTAGAAGGCGGGCGGAATGTTCAAAAACAATACAGTAATTTCACCGCGCGGCCATTACCTGGCCGACCAATCGCGGACCTGCTTTCCCGGCGACAATCGACGCAGTCGCGACGTCGATTATCGCGGTCGATCGCTGCGCTATCCTCACTCGGCGGTTTCCGTGTTCATTGGTTTTCGGCTCGCGGCAGACTATACACGTGTCGGGTCTCTCTCGAGTGAGATTTCAAGTGAACTCATACAAGCGAATACGTAAACTATTGTTTTCGGACTGCATCAATTGAGTGTTTTTCGGAGGCTTCTCGATTACTTGCCGGCGGACCCTTGCCCCCCGGGACGGACGCGGTTGCAAGTCTAACGGACGACCGTCGGTCGACCGGCGGGTCTCACCAACATCGGAAGATTCTCTCGACGGTGTGCCTCACGCAGTACACACATTTGGTTCATCTCAACTAAAGGACAGATATAACGGACGCCTTATCAATCAGGACGTGAGAAAAAGACTCTAAGGTAATTTTTGTGCGCACGATCCTCTCGGTCATCGAGGCCGCCGTGCCGGGCGGGAATTTCCTTTCACCTGCCCCTTCCCCTTCCGCGGAAAACCAGTCGGAAGTTATCGCGGCAAGTGACTCAAACAGTCACAATGAACGTTCTACCGTTATCCGACACTAGATATTTCGCATATCCAAATGTCGTGAAAATTTCCTCCAATACGAGGATTGTATTCGCCGTAGACATATCTTTGACGATACGAACTATGGGCCATTTCGAAAAAGCATGGACTAAAATGAAAAACACATGACCTAAAGAATCCCGCGAAATCCACATGTACTCGCTGGAAGGGCTTAGTGGCTTTTCCCAGTAGTGGACTTCTTTTTTCGAGTTGTTTTTATACATATTGCAACTGGCACACAATTTCTAACGATATTTTCAATATCTTGATCCAACCCAGGCCACCAAAAATAGCTTTCTTGCTAAATTTTTCATTTTTGTCATTCCGAAATGTCCACAGATGCAACTCTTGTAGCATTTGTTTACGCAAAGGGTATAGCAGGATAAGGGGGGAGCTAGCGGCCCCCAAACCAAAATTAATTTCGATTAGGGGCAACTTGAAGGTATCATTGAAAACATTATCTGTGGAGAATTCCATATCTCTATCTCGCCCCATTGCCGGAATATCATAAAAGTATGTATTTCTCAAATTTTATTTTTTTTCTCCGCCGCTATTATAGATATCGAGATGAGCTTTGTCTCATCTCATAAATCATTTAAAGCACTATCAAACACGTTTTTCTTTAGAATTTTTCACGCTAAAACTCGACTTGCAGAATCGTTTAAAATATTTAAGCATTTCTTTCGCACGCTCCTTAAGAGGTGAAACCATGGAAAAATTTATAATGTTTGTTACATAAAAGACTATCTTCCCAATTTTTTTTTCAAATTTTTTCAAACACGGCGCCATATTTTAAAAAATTGGAATTTATTTTTTTTATTGTTCTGTAATAATAAAGTAAAATCAATAAATACCAGGGTGTTTGTTTCAGGGACTTCTGCACCAAACTCTGAGGAACGATAGGTCTCGCAGAAAGGATCATTTTTTTGTCAAGACACCCATGTTCTCTGACGCGTCGTTTAGGCGCTACGCGACCGCGCAGGACAGGTCTCTTAGATGGCATGTATTACAATTATAAGATGAATTTATTTATTTATTCTTTTAAGTACACTTTGTAGACAGTTTACAGAAAATGTTCAAAGTGTCTATACTGTCTATCCTGAACCTGATTGCATTCTGCGCTACAGAATGCAATACCAATGCAACGAAGATAGCAGCAAGAGGCCAACTGTAACGCAGAATGCAATCAGGTTCACGGAGACACTTTAAACATATTCCGTAAACAATATTAAAGACTAAGTTATTCGAGGTAGCATAATATTATTTTATTGTGTGATACACATATTATCCCCTCCTTCCCTTTAGTTAAATCAATTTTTACCTCCAACTCTTGAAAACTGTGCGCCGACTAGATTTGTCAGACTTAAAACACAGCCCCTGTTGGAATAGCGAAACGATTCAACTTATGATGTTAAAGAAATTATTGCGAAAAATATTACCCCAGCCATGGTTTGAACCTGGAACCTCTCGCTCTCCGTGCAGGCGTCGTCCCAATTTCAACTTTTCCAACAGGGGCTGTGTTTTTAAGTCTGACAAATCTAGTCGGCGCACAGTTTTCAAGAGTTAGAGGTCAAAATTGATTTAACTAAAGGGAAGGAGGGGATAATATGTGTATCACACAATAAAATAATATTATGTTATTAAGATCCAAGCTTGGACCGTTATGGCGATTATTCTAATTTAATATTCCGTAAACTGTCTGCAATTAAAAAAATAAATAAATAGAATTCATCTTATAATTGTAATACATGCCACTAAGACCTGTCTTTGCGGTCGCGTAGCTCCTAAACGACGCGTCAGAGGACATGGGTTGCTTGACAAAAAATGATCCATTCTGCGAGACCTATCGTTCCTCAGAGTTTGGTGCAGAGGCTCTGAAACACCCGTATATTGCGTCATATTCGTTACAGCACGGCGTCATAAATGGTTTCCACCTTAAGATTGTCACGTCCGAGTTCGACGTGACAATCTTCAGGTTGGGAAGCCATTTATAACGCCGTGCTGTTAACAAATCTCAAAACGCAGCTGTTGTAAAAAATATTAAAGCACTTTTCGCCGGGTTACATACTATTGCTAATCTGCGAATATAAGCCATTTATATGTGTTGGTCAGTCAATATTTTTACCATGACAATATTATATATCTTTCTATATACGATCGGACGTGACATCTTCAGGTGGGAAACCATTTATGACGCCGTGCTGTTTAACGAATATGACGCAATACTTTATTGATTTACTTTATTATTACGGAACAATAGAAAAAATAAATTCCAATTTTTTTAAATATGGCGCCGTGTTTGAAAATTCTGAAAGAAATTGGGAAGATAGTCTTTTATGTAACATACATTATAAATTTTTTCCAAGATTTCACCTCTTAAGGAGCGTGCGAAAAAAATTCTTAAATATTTTAAACGATTCTGCAAGTCGAGTTATTTAGCGTGAAAAATTCTAAGAAAAACGTGTTGATAGTGCTTTTAAATGATTTACGATATGAGACCAAAGCTCATCTCGATATCTATAATAGCGGCGGAGAAAAAGAAATAAAATGTGGAGAAATACGTATTTTATGATATGTCCGGCAATGGAGCGAGATAGAGATATGGAATTACTCCACAGATAATTGTTTTTCAATGATACCTTCAAGTTGCCCCTAATCCAAATTAATTTTGTTTGGGGGCCGCTAGCTCCCCTTTTATCCTGCTATACCCTTTGTGGGTATTACCTCTCGATAACCACGCATTAATACACCGTTTACTGTACAATATTTATTTATATCAATACTCCAAAAGGTTTGTTTATCGTTTCTTAAACTACTTTTTAGTGTTCTATACAGTTTTTGGCAATTTACATCCTTTTGAGTCTTTTCTTTAACAACCTTTGCATCAATAGGGAAAGACGTTACTGTATCAATCAAAAATGAATCTATTACATCATGAGTATCCACTTCGCTAGGCAGAGGAAGAAGTCTTGATAAACAATCCGCGTTTGCATGCTCTGCAGATTTTCCTGTACTTTATTTGGTAGTTAAAACCTCGAGAGTGCATAATGCTGCATCCGTAGTGCACTCAATAACGGTAAGTTTTTCTTCGGTGAAAAGATCTGTACCAACGGTCTATAATCCGTTTAACAGTGTAAAACGTAATTACCTAAAGAAATTGATATAACTTTTTAATGCCAAATATGATGGCGTATGCCTCTTTATCAATTTGACTGTACTTCTCCTCTGCGTAGCGGAAAGTGTTTGCGATGAGCACTGCAAAATCCTTATTTGTTCTATCTGGAAATACATGTGAGAGGATTGCGCCTACTCCGTACGGACTTGCGTCAGTAGCCAAAACCAAGGAAGTTAGGATCAAAATGAACTAAATATTCGTTACTTAAGAAAGCTTGCTTCCCACGTAGCACAACAGCGCGTGCAAAGCGCTTTGAAAGCGCTTGTTGACAATGCACCTCCCAAAACCGCTGTCAGTTACGCACTTTTTTGGCAGGTGGATATTTTTGATAGATTTCGATTCACAGTGTGCCAAAATGATTTCTAAGACTAAAACTTTGCTTGAAAACATGTATTCACTACTGAAAAACCACATAATAAACACTTACCGTGTCAATTCATGCGCGTAAAAGCCGCTTTGAAAGCGTTGTTGAGAAAGCATCTTCTAAAATTGCTGTTTGAAAATGTGCAATTTACCTATAAAACACCTGCACTTTCAAATCTTTTAGAAATTATTTTTGACTCGCATAGGAAAAACATGACTCGCCTCGTGTCTTTGTGGAGAGGTAAAACACGACATTATATTATACAGGGTGTTTGAAACAAAAGTACCCAGCGCCGAAAATGGGGGTAGATTGGGGTCAAACCGAAACGAAAAGTCAGGTACCATTTTGCAAGATTCGCAATAGTTTACGAATTATTAATTAATACGTTTTGAGCAAATGAGCGCATGAGAAACGGTAGGCCGAACTCTGCAGACACGTAAAATACCATTTTATGGTTCTTTATATTTTTAATTATCTTTTCAAAAAGAAAGATTATAACCTGAAGCCGGCTTCAGATGATGCGTTCACTCGCCAAACCATTCGTCAAGTATAAATGCGTCAAAATTTGTAAATTATTTTTAAAATTAATAATAAATGTTATAAATAAATAATAATTATGTAATAAAATAATTAATAATATATTTAATAAATAATATAGAGTCCGCCCGAAATAACCTTTTTTAGTTTCGAAACCGAAACCGAAAACGATTATTCGGTTGAATGTCAATTTCGGCCGAAACCGAAACCGAAATTCTAAACTTTTAAGAATATGGAAAGGCCATGTGTATACATATATGAGCGCACCGCACATATATACCACATATACTTTTTTATAAATATCACACTTAATTATTAAAATACACATATTATCACAATCTGCAGTATGTACTGTGTATGCAGTTACAATATATGTATAATACTATCTCCGTAGTATATTACAAACTAGGTATATTATTTTAATAATAAAACCAATAAACTATTGAATAAATAGATGTATACTCTTTTTTAACAATTGTTTTGACGAAAAAACAATATTTGTTCTATATATTGAAAAAATGAGAATTAAAGAATTAAAAATGTTATAAATTTCACCTTATTACAAGGAATTATTTCTTCTTTTTAATTATCTGTTAATTAAACTAAAAAACATTTGTCTACAAAATTTTATTCTCAACAGTAAAGTATATTTTATTTTGCCCTTACGCATTGAAAAGTATTCGAATCTCCTTTCGGAGTGGTAAAATTTGAACAAATACGAACTTACGCATTAAAAAAATTCACTTGGCTTAAAAAATTCCTCGCATTTAATCGCAATCAATAACCTTCAAACAAATGCGAATTCTTGCATTAAAAAAGATTCAATTTATTTCAAATATTTCTCTTATTCTATCGCATTCAATAGAATTCTATCGAATACTAACTTTCTCATTAAGTGGTTAGGCCACTGTAGCGCGCATAAAATTACGTGCATTTTTTTGTAGAAAAAAATAATTTATTAATAAACGCAATTACAGTGCTGTTAAATGTCATTAAAAAAGTATCTAAAAAAATTTTTTCGAATTTTTTGGTCATATAATGGTTGACTACAGGCAATTTATCGCTTGGCGTCTTTCAAATTGGCGTGACAAATAACTTCGACAATTTTCATCCGATTGACTTCAAATTTTGATATGATTTGTCTAATTACATTTCGCAGAGAAGTACGTAGGTATTTTCAAAATATTGATTTTTTTGAAAATGATAGACATTTGAAGTAGTAAAACGTAAAATTTGTAGTAAAAAATTTCGTATAAAACTGCTCATAAAATTAAAAGTTTTTAATTTATCGAAAATATCCTACGTACTTCTCTGCGAAATGTAATTAGACAAATCATATCAAAATTTGAAGTCAATCGGATAAAAATGTCGAAGTTATTTTCACGCCAATTTGAAAGACGCCAAGCGATCAATTGCCTGTAGTCGACCATTATATGACCAAAAAAATTCGAAAAAAAATTTTTTAGATACTTTTTTAATGACATTTAACAGTACTGTAATTGCGTTTATTAATAAATTATTTTATCCTACAAAAAAAAAAATGTTAAAAATGCACGTGATTTTATGCGCGCTACAGTGGCCTAACCCCTTAAAAAAAATTCACTTGGCTCAAAACATTCCTCGCATTCAATCGCAATAGATAATATTTAAACGAATGCGAACCCTCGCATTGAAAAGGATTCACTTCTTCTGCTAATTGTTTCGGATTCAGAGGCATACAAGATTTCACGTTCTATTCCCAGTATCGCACTGAAAAGTATTGATCCGTGATCCTGGATTGGCCAATCCGAAATTGTTGCAAAACAGAATTCATGACAAAATCTCGTGACGGCAAAACAAATTTTTGAAATAGACATTTTATGCAGGGTTGTGATTGCGTTGCGTTGTTGAACATCGGCGTGCCGCGCGCGCGTTGTTTGCGTTCCGCGTGCGTGGCGATCGAGTTCGCACCGCGGGCGTAGCGTAGGTACGTATTGGTGACAGGCCCTTATTCTCACGCAATTGTGATTTTTTTGTTGCTAATTGCGACTCTGTTTAATTGCGACTTTAAGAAATCGAGTTTTTGCGCGCTAAGCGTGGCGTAGCCTTTGATTCCACGCGAAGATTCTATTCAGCGGCCGATACCAATCGTTGTATTTTCTATCCCCTGGATTATTAACAAATCTCTTATCATTGTTGACAGAATTTGATTATATTTGATAGTTTGAATTATTGTTCCAACCATATTTCTTATTTTCTGTGTCATTAAAAAATTGTTAACCGTATTATTGTTTAATCGCTTGGTGCTTTATACGGCCGTCATCCCTTAGCCCCTCAAGCGCTGCTTATCCATCTCTGCCCCTGTACCGTTAGGTCGAGTTGGCCGGCCTCTCGCTCGAGAAATTACTTTGGTTATCGTGGTTTAGGTTGGAATTTTGGCAAATTTTCGGAAATTTTTGTGGACGCGAGTATTTCTGCGTCTGGCGCGCCCAATTATTCGTGTATCTTGGCTTTCGATTTGTGCGAGGGATTAGCTTGAGAGTCCTGTCATCCTACTTTCTGTTGCCCTTTAATCCGGCTTGCGCCCGCGTGCAAAAGTCGGGACAATGCATAAGTGTCAAAATAGAATTTTGAATAGAATATTGCGTCAAAATTGCAATAAAATTAAATTATTTAAACAAGATGCTTATATAAGGCGTCTCAAGTTTCTTTTGGACAAACTTTAGTAGAATGTTCTATGAGCAGAAACACCGATGAGATATTATTAAAGACAGCCAGTCTTACGAGAGTTCGCGTGATTTAAAAAATTACCCGTGGTAACTTATATAAGCCCTGTTTTATCTTTTACACCTTATTTTATCTACAAATCTTAAGCCCCTTGCACAATGCCAGGCAACAAGCAATAAAAACAGAAAATAAGCACAGGCAATAAGAAATAGGAATACCAACATACCAGAAACCATGTATCATGCAGAATGGACCGTGACACAGGCAATATACACAGGATTTCCGTCGCGTTGGAAATTCTGTGCTGTGTTAACCAATCACTGTGTTCGGATTTTAATTTAGGTTATATTTACGATCTTTTGGGCGCGCGTATGCATATGTCGTATACGTTTTGCAACTACTGACAACTAGCTTGATTTATAAATAACAAATGTGTTGATCATCATAATTATTCGAGTCGTTTCAAGAAAAAGAAGAGGTTATCAAACGACGGACTGACGCATGTGACGAAAACTCTTTTAATAAACATATAAACGCGTTAACAATAGAAAACGGCCAAATTCGAGCAATAATGGTTCTTATTTGAAAATTATAAATGTTAATCTTTTTGACGTGGATATTCCTCTTGAGGTATCGTCTTTATTGACAGTGGGAGACAGGTTCAGCCTCCCTTCTCTATCAATAAAAAAGTGCCATCCACGAATTTATTAAGACTTGGAAAGCAACTACAGTAGACACAAAATAGGCATCAAATAAAGATTCGCAATGTGGCCATTCCACAGTTTCTCAAAATTCTACATAAATAGATCTCCCTCCACTATGATCGAACGTAGTCTCCTTTCCAAATATAAATCCACGATACAATTCCAACGGGATAATCCTAACGTTGTATTTACAAGAGCCGATAAGGGTAATATGACGGTCGCGCTGAATAATAATAATTACTATCAGAAAATTGAGGAAACTGCTGAGCGACACCAACACTTATTCCATAGCCAAAAGAAATCCTTCCACCAGACTTGAGAAGATTTAGTCGATCTTTTGAAGAAATGGTTAAAAAAGGAGTATATTTCTAAGAAAGAATATTTCATCTTACACTCCAGTGATTCCATTCTCCCGAAAGCTTACGGCCTTCCTAAAATTCATAAGGTTGGTGTTCCATTTAGAATAATAGTATCATCGATAAATACAGCTCTTTACAATCTTGCTTCCTTTTTACAAAAAATCTTGGCAAAAAGTCTACCTAAAGCAAAAGCTTTGTCACTAACAGTTTTGACTTGTGCATCGACCTCTCGAATTTAACTATAAATAATTCTGAAATCTTGATTTCACTGGACGTTATATCGCTCTTTACCAATGTTCCGTCTGAATTGGTCATTGAGGGTATTGAAAGAAGATGGAATTTAATTAAAACTAAGACGAGTTTGCCACGGGACGAGTTTATTACGGCGGTTAGATTCGTCTTATCTTCCACTTTTTTCACTTTCAACAATGTCATCTACCAACAGACGTTCGGATCTCCAATGGGCTCCCCCTTGTCTCCAACGGGGGCAGACATCGTTATGGAGGATTTGGAAGAAAAAATGTTAGAGTTATTGGCCACGTTGGGTATCCGCCCGTCCTTTTACCGTCGCTATGTGGATGACATTGTTATGGTGGTTCCAAGAGAGTGTTCAAATTGTTTTAAATTGCTTTAATAATTACCATGAAAGGCTTAAATTTACTGTGGAATACGAGGAGAACCGTCGCCTTAGCTTTCTGGACCTTATGCTGATAGTCAAAGACAACAGGATTATAACGGATTGGTTCCACAAGAAAACATTCTCAGGGAGATTCTTGTCCTTTCATTCTAGCCATCCTATACAGCAAAAAATAGGAACAATTTTCAGCTTGGTGGACAGAGCAATCCTGTTGTCTCATCCTATTTTTTACGAGAAAAACTTGAATCTGATTGTCGATATTTTACTTGAGAATGGATATCCTATAGAATAATTTTTTACACATATTAGCAATAGATTGAGAAAACTTAAGATCCACAAACTTCAGTCTTTACACACACTAACAAAATAACTAACGAAGAATTGCACAAAAAAAAGAGTTTTATTGTTCCTCCATATCTTAAATCAACTTCTGAAATTAATCGCACGGTGGTAAATAAATCCGAAAATATGTAGGATATCGTATTTTTAATAATTTAGCAACATTATCAGGGTCCAGAAAGATAAAAACTCCTACTTCATGAACAGTAACTGTCATATACAAAATAAATTGTAAAGACTGCGATGCCTCCTATGTGGGACAGACGAAGCAGCAGCTGCAGGACTAGATTGAAAGAACCCTGAAAAAACATAAAGTTAGGATAAGTCTAAGCATTCAGTAGTGTCGGAACATATAGTGGAAATTGTTAAGTTTAATGAGAGCGTGGAGTGGTAAGGTTTTGGTTAAAGTCATTTAAAATAATGAAAATTAACGAGTCTATAATCAATACACTATATACATTTATTATACTGTATATGATATGCTGGAGCGCTCGACCGCGTGTCGGCCTCGAGAGAGTCTCGTATCTTTCTGAGGATGATCGCACCGCGCGTCGCTTGTGCGGTGTCCTTCTTGCGGACGCTATACCCTGTACCCATCTATGCTTACGTGCTCGTTGCGTGCTCGTTGCGTGCTCCCTCAGTGTCGCTCAGACATATACATACATGTACTTATATGACTAACAATAAGCTAAATTTACTCAATTCTCAACACGCCTCCTTAAATTTAGCTATTCTCAATAATTTTACGCTACATAATTTTCTTAACATAACTTTAAATTCTCTCTAAACCTATCGAATTTAATTCGTCCTAAAGACTTGGTGAAAATATCTGCTGGATTTTCTTCTGAATCTATTTTAATCACATCAATTTTTCCTTTCAAGTAATTCTCGTTAATAAAGTGATAATGTGTTTCTATATACTTAGAATTTTTTGTTAAATTTCCATATTTACTTATACTAATCGCACCCGCATTATCCTCATAAATTCTTACCGGGTTCTTAATTTCTATTCCAAAATCTTTCAATAACTCTCTAATTAAGTTTACCTCACTCACACATACAGACAAGACTACGTACTCTGCCTCTGTCGACGATTTCGTTACAATATCTTGTTTTTTTGATTTCCAAAATATAGTATACCATACATTCTTATAACATATCCCGTCGTAGACTTCCTGTCTACTATATCTCCTGCCCAATCAGCATCCACGCAACAATCTAATATATCCGAATTTACATTTTTCTCAAATTTTAACTTTAACTCTTTAGTATAATATAAGTATTTTAACACTCTTAAGGCGTACTTATAATGGCTCTGATCATAACAATTTTGAAATCTACTTAGATAATTCACGCAATAACAAATATCTGGTCTAGTACTTGAACTTATATACAACAAGGCCCCAATTAAATTTCTATATTTTATATCATTTGACACTGATAAAAAAGCAGGTTCACATTTCAAATTTTGCTCCATCGGGGTAGCATACAATTTCGCATTTTCAATTTCATACCTCTTTGCTAATGACTCAATATAGTTTTTCTGATCTAATGTCATACTTTTCTTCTCACAATCATACTCGATATTTATTCCCAAATAAGTTTTTATTTGGCCCATATCTTTCATTCGAAATTTTGCCGCTAATTTTCTTTTAATACATTCTATTAATTTCCGATTTTTACTACCAATTAACAAATCATCTACAAAGATTATCAAATAGATTTTTTCACTATTATTCTCCATATAATATAAACAGTAATCAGTTTTACTACGCTTAAATCCTAATTCTCTCAAGTATTCGTCTAAACATTCGTACCAGGCTCGTGGACTCTCTCGCAGTCCGTACAAAGCCTTTTCCAGTTTACAAACTTTGCCTGTATTATCATTGTAACCTTGAGGTTGTCTCACATACACTTCCGATTTCACTTTTCCATTTAGGAACGCAGATTCGACATCCATTTGATCTATAGCTAGTTCGTTTTGTACACAATAATTTAACATAATTTTTAACGTTTGTGTTCTCGCTACTGGTGAGTATATATCTTCTAACACTTCTCTTTGTTGAAACCCTCTTACTACAATTCTCGCTTTAAATTTATTATCAGCCTTTTTTGTATACACCCACTTAAGATCTAATACTTTTCTATCTGTTGGCTTTTCAACTAATTTCCATGTATTATTTTTATTTAAGCATTCAATTTCTTTATTCATAGCCTCTCGCCATTTATTGCTATCATTACAATTTATTGCTTCATTATAATTTTCCGGAGTGTCTACACTAACATAATTTACATAAACGCAGTTCGTTATTGGATTTCCATACCTGCTTACAGGGCTTTTCTTTCTGTCTGACCTTCTCACTACTTGTAAATTCTTATCGTTAGTACTGGGTAAGTTATTTTCATGCTCATTATTTTCATTTTCCTCATTTTCATTTTTAAGTTCCTGATTAATCTCGTTTTGAATTAACTCGTTTTCATTAATTTCGTCGTTATCTCTAAATCCAACTAAATTTACATTCTCTTCAATTATATCTACATGTTTGGCTACAATCACTTTGTTATTAATTAATACTCTATAACCTACTTCTTCGTAACCGACTAATACTCCTAAATCAGCTTTTCTATCCCACTTACTTTTCCTTTTAACTTCCGGGACTCTAACAAAAACTCTACTTCCGTATAATTTTAAATTCTTAATATCGGGCTTTTCTCCTATCATAATTTCATACGGAGTCTTTTTCTCAAATGTATTTGCCAATGTTCTATTTTTCAAATAAACAGCCGTCTTGACTACCTCTGGCCAAAATCTATTTTGTATTTTCGCATCGGACAATAAACATCTAGCCGTATCCATTACCGACCTATTGTATCTTTCCGCAGTTCCGTTCAACTCGTGAACATACGGGGAGCACGGTTCAATGTAAATTCCCTTTTCTTTAGCAAAATTATATATATCTTTATTCAAAAATTCTCTCCCGTTATTGCATCTTAAACGCTTTATTCTTTTTCCAGTTAAGTTTTCTAATTGATTTGCATACGTTACAATACAGTCATAAACTTCATTCTTTTCTTTCATCGTGTAAACTTTTCCAGCCTTACTATAATCGTCAATTAAAATTAGGAAATATCTTTCACCCCTATAACCTACGGTGCTATGCGGTCCGTTTACATCTGCATGAATAATTTCAGCTATATCTTTTGCTCTATGTCTATTATTTTCAAAACTAGTATTCGTCATTTTATTTTGTATACATGCTCGGGGGGGTGTCAATCGCCCCGGATTCGCGATCGGTCTACAATAATCGAAGGACCAGAGGGATCGTTCCCTCACGAAATTCAAACGAGGTAGCAAGCAAAAGCGATGCGAAGCATGCGACTCACCGTTTTGTTGCCCATTGCCCCTCGTGGGTGGTGGTCTCTTGCCGCTATATCTCTCGTCCTTCCTTCTGGCGGGTTCTCTGGTGCGGGCGCGAAGGCGAGCAAGCAGGCACCGGCAAGGCACGATAGAAGCAAGGAAGGCAGGGAGGGCAAATATGCAAACAGGCGGTGCACACAATACGCAAGCACTAGCACGATCTTGCGATGAGTCGTGCTCCGAGACAGTATGGCGAATAATTCTTCTCCAGATTTCGCTCCGGCACTCACTGGTTCGCGCGCCTGCGAAGTATAGCCCGGGCGAGTACCAAAGTATTAGGCGGGCCACCCGCAGGCGGGCAGCACGAGTCGGGTGAGTCGCGCGAGTAGTTACCGCGATCCGCCAACGTTTCGCGCAAGTCATCGAACTCGATATCGATTGTATCGATTGTATGATGGTCCTACTCACCGTAGGACCCGCTTGATTACGAACGCGATTGACGCTATTAAAGCACAATATGTAACTTAATACTACAACTTAATGATACGGAATCGAACTTCAACTATGTACACTTAATACTACGGAACCTAAACTAATATATACAGGTGAGCGCCGAACATGCCGCCCACCAAAATACAACGCTTTGTATTTTTACTCTGAGTCCGCGGCCCGTGGAGTGCCCATCGGCAAGGGGCATAGCTTCACTAGGGGACGCGAGATCGAGCCGTCCGCCACCCGGACCGTGGCGACACGCGGGACGCCATCGCTACCGAAATGCAGTGTTTCTACACGACCGCGTTTCCAGCGCAAAGGGGACGCATTGTCGTCTTTAATAAGTACCAACGAGCCCACGGCGAGCGGGCCGGCGGAGATCCACCATTTGGGACGCTGCTGCAGCGTATGAAGGTACTCATTGTGCCAGCGCCTCCAAAAATCTTGGTGCATCCGCTGTACCAGCTGCCACCGGCCTAAGCGACTCGTCGACAGCGGAGTCAGGTCGGGCGAAGGGACGGCCACGAGAGGCTCCATAGTCAAGAAATGCCCGGGAGACAGGACTTCCAGATCCAAGGGATCGGTGCTCAGTGGACAAAGGGGTCGAGAGTTCAGGACGGACTCGATCTGGGCGAGGACCGTCGTGAACTCTTCCAACGATAGGGTTTGATCCCCGACCACCCGTCGAAGGTG
Source organism: Leptothorax acervorum (assembly GCA_035220615.1). NCBI lineage: Eukaryota > Metazoa > Arthropoda > Insecta > Hymenoptera > Formicidae > Leptothorax > Leptothorax acervorum. Next base: position 134,641 of record JASTWQ010000267.1, on the reverse strand, counting down.
GGTTTTGAAAGATTTAACGCCCGACTCCCAGAGGCCCCCGAAATGGGGCGCAGAGGGAGGGTTGAAGGACCATTTGATCCCCTCTCGCTCCGCCGCGTGGCACATGGATTGTTCGAGTTCTCGCGCTGCTCCCACAAAATTCGTTCCGCAATCACTGTACAAGAGTGAGCAGCGTCCGCGACGGGCTACGAAGCGCCGCAGCGCAGCGAGAAAGGAGTCTGTGGACAATGAAAGAGCGACCTCCAAGTGTGTCGCCTTAATCGCGAAACAGACGAACAGGCATACATATGCCTTGAAGGAGGAGACTCCCCGAGCTCGGCGGGGAACGATCGAAAACGGCCCCGCGAAGTCCACACCGCTGATCGAAAACGGCTTGACCTCACTAACCCGTTCGGCCGGGAGGTCGGCCATAGGAGGCTGGAGAGGGCGAGGATTCGCTCGGAAGCATTTATGACACTCGGCTAAGACGCGGCGGATCACGCGATGAACCCCAATTATCCAAAATTTCTGGGCGAGCAGATACTGAAGCGTGCGTCTACCTGGGTGCAGATGCGTGCGGTGTGCACGTTCTACGATGAGCTCGGTAAGTCGGTGTTTGTTGGGGAGGAGTACCGGATGCTTGGCCTCGAAAGGCAATCTCGATTGGATGAGCCTGCCGCCCACCCTGAGAACGCCCGTTGGGTCCAGAAATGGAGCGAGTTTAAGGAACGGCTTGGGCAGCCTTCTCCCGTTTCGAAGCCGATCAATTTCTTCACCAAAAGAAATCGATTGAACAAGCTTAACTACAACTAATAGCGTCGAATGTGCTTCGAGTTGATCCACGGCCACAGTCGCGGGCACCGGCTTGGCCCTGGATCGACTAGTGAATCTTAAGAGATACGCGATAACCCTACAAACCTTATCTAACGACGAAAACTTATCTAATAACGAGAGTATAGGGCAAGGTGAATCGCAGGCGACGAGGGCCATGATCCGCTCTTCCCCGCATGGAAGAGATTCCTCAGAAAGTGTCGGTTCGGCGCGGGACTCGAAGTTTATGAGCCACTCAGGGCCTCTCCACCACATGGAATTAGCCACGAGTTCGCGAGGGAAAAGCCCACGTGAGCAGTGATCGGCTGGGTTGAACTCGGAGGCCACATGGCCCCAAACCGATACCGAGATCTTGTCTTGTATTCGAGCAACGCGATTGCGAACGAAGGTCTTCCATCGGTGCGGGACAGAGCGGATCCAACACAGAGCCACCATGGAATCGGACCAGGCGTACTCGTCGTCAATCTCCATGTGTCCTTGCAGGACCTGACGGACGTACGCGAGCAGATTCGCGAGAAGTAACGCAGCGCAGAGCTCTAAGCGGGGAAGAGAGATAGCGCGTAATGGAGCTACCTTAGATTTCGCACAAAGTATCGCGACCTTGGTTTCCGACGGAGTGACCGTACGCAGGTACACGACTGCCCCATATCCCTGTTCGCTCGCGTCGCAAAAGCCATGTAATTCGCGCCGCACGTTATCGCCCGCGGGAAAGGTACGGGGTATACGCAGGGAAGCCAGCGCGTCAAATTCTGATTTATAGCGTTCCCATTGACGACGAACATCTGAGGGAGGTTCGTCGTCCCACTCGAGCTTTAAAGTCCACAACCGCTGGATTAATCGTTTCGCGGTAAAGGTCAACGGCGCCAGAAATCCTAAGGGATCGAATATGCGCGCCACCTCCGACAATATCGTTCGCTTAGTGCAGTCTCGCGTCAGAGGGTTAAGCTGAAACCCGAAGCTGTCTGACTGCGAGTGCCAGCGAAGGCCCAGAACCTTAAGCGCTTGATCATCAGCCGACTCAAAAGAAAGCGTCTTTTGACTACAGATCTCTGGGTCGAGACCCTCCAACGCGGCGGGATGGCTACTCGCCCATTTTCGCAATTCGAAGCCGGCGCTCCGAAACAACTCGAGTATCTGATCGCGAAACGCGACAGCTTGTTCGACCGTACGGAAGCTGGCCACCACGTCGTCCACATATAGCACCCTGATCAACGTCTCATAAACTAACGGATACTTATCGCGATTTTCGTAAGCTAAGCGAAGCAAGCAATAGATAGCCAAGAACGGAGACGAGGTGATGCCGAAAGTGACCGTTTTAAGCACATAGTCGAGGATAGGATCTGATTCCGAAAAGCGCCAGACGATACGCTGATAATCGCGATGCTCCGGGCGGATCCAGATTTGTAGGAACATTTGTTTTACGTCCGCGGTGATGGCCACGGGCTCAGCGCGCAGGAGGAGCAGGACCGCGACTATGTCGGGCTGCAATTTCGGGCCACTGTACAAGGTATCGTTTAAGGATAGCCCGTTCGGACATTTCGCCGAAGCATCGAAAACGACGCGAAGTTTTGTAGTCGCGCTGTCCAGCTTGTAAACCCCGTGATGGGGCAAATAATACACGCGACCATCCGCGGGAAAAGGATCGATCGCTAGTTCCATGTGGCCGCTATCTAAGTAATCTTGCATGAATGCGTTATAGCTAGCTCGAAGCTCCTGATTTGACTTGAAACGACGCTCGAGTGCGCGTAGTCGACTGACGGCCATCGGTCGAGAATCCACGAAGGTAGGGAGGTCCGAGATGAACGGATATGAGACAACGAAGCGACCCGAATGGTCGCGATACGTGGTTTGGTCGAATATCTCCTTGCAGCGCCGATCCTGCTCGGAGCAAGGAATAGAATCGGGGACCTCCTCCAGCCTCCAGAATTGCCCCACCGCGGCTTCAATCGACTCAATGGTCGTGGCGAAGGAGTGCACGGATTGCACGCGCAATGAAGGAGAGACTGCGCCCATTAAGACCCAGCCAAATGCTGTGTTAAAGGCGTCTGGTTCCCCGGTTTTACCGGTACGCCGACCGTCGCGCAACACGGACACAAAGGATTCCGCTCCTAGAAGTATATCGATCGTGCCGGGCGAATAGAATTCCGGATCTGCAAGCGGCAACCCCCGCAGGTGCTCCCACGGTTTTAAATCGACACGGCTGCTGGGCAACGGCGAGGTGATGCGGGGAAGCACGGTGGCTTCAACCGGAAATCGAATGTCGGTTTTATTTCGCACCCGGATAACGAATGATGTGAGGCCCCTCGTAGTGGTGGCCCTTGTTTCGCCAACGCCCATCACCGTCGCACGATGCCTTGTCCGTGAGAAGCCGCCCCTTTGAAGGCAACCTTCAGTGACAAAATTCGCCTGACTCGCGCTGTCGAGCAATATACGGACCGGGAAGGCGTTGCCGCGAGCGTCGAGCGCCTCCGCACGAACGGTCGATAGCAACACTACGCGACTCGAAATGCTCGCCATGGAGACGATCGGTTGGTCGCTTGTATCCGCCGGAGCCGCAGGGCTGTTTACGACTGGAGTGACCGCCGAGGCGGCCGCGAGCGATGGGACGTTGGCCGGCCCGAAGTGTAGGAGCGAATGATGCTTTGCCTGACAATACCGGCAGGTGAAAGAGCTAGAGCAATTTCTCAAGTTGTGTCCCGCGCGGAGGCAATTTAAACAGAGTCCCTGTTCACGAGCGAAGTTGTGCCGCTCCCGTTCCGAGAGTTGCAGGAAAACGGGGCACTTAGCCAGCAAATGCTGCTCCGTACACTTAGGGCACGCGGCATTTTGGACGACGAGCGACGTGGTCGACGCGACCTTCCTCTTACTCGACTGTGCCGAAGAGTTTGATGCCGACGCGAGAACCGTACAATATCCCGCTAGGAATTTCGTTAGTTGATCGTACCGCGGCGATTCCACGGTCATGTGAGCCGCTTCGAACTTCTCCCGTAGCGTAGGAGTGAGCTTTTCTAACAAATGATTGAGTAGCATAAAATCCCACGCGTCGACAGGATAATCCAGCATACTCAGGGCGCGCGTGTTCTCGGTGAACACGTCCAATAGCGCGCGGAGGGATTCGGCGGAATCCGCAACCAAAGGCTTGGCGTGGACAAACGCGCGCCAGTACTGCGTCGCTAATTTGCGCTTGTTCTGATAGCGCTCTCGAAGCGCATCATACGCGATCTCGTAATTTTCCGCGGGTAGCGGTAGGTTTTTCACCACGCCGAGAGCCTCCCCCGATAGCGAGGCCAACAAGTATTGATATTTTTCGATGGCGGACACGCTGCGGTTTTCGTGGATCGCCTTATTGTACAGCGCGATAAACGATGGCCACTCTCCAAGATCACCGTTGAAATGGGGAAGGGCGATCTTCGGCAGCTTGATCGCGGAGTGATGCACCGGCGGCGCGCCCCGCGAGGGCTCATCGCCCCCCCGCGCGGGAACGAAGGATTCGTATCGCCCTATTACCGCGAAGCGCATTTTGTCGAACTCGTCACGTATCGCGTCTTCGATGACGAATTCCTCATCCGTAGCGTCCTGTATTACTTGGAGGTGGGCCTCTTCAAAATCCTGAACTAATTGCGCCACCGTCGGATAACGAACGAGAAAGGTTGGTCTCATAGCCACGTTGTCTACCGCGAGCATCGAATACTTATGTATTTCCTGCATGCGCCGCAGGCACAGTTCGCGCCGCGGTTTGCAGCCCCGATTCATTTTGAAGTCGAGGTACGATTTTCACTTCCGGAGTTGAAGGCCGTTCGTGAAACGCGGCACCAATATTGTTATGCTCGCCCTCCGTTAGCGAAAATATAGAATTCAGGGGATGGCAGCCAGCACAACAAACGCAAGAAGTATGTCTCGCTCCGGAATGCGGAGACCAAAACAATCGAAACAATGAGCGGACACACCGCGCCGATCGCCAAGGCCGAGAGGGGGGGGGGGGGGCGGACGACTCGAGTTCGAAAATGAAGATTGACGGCGATGGAATGTTCACGAATATTCGATCGCCCTTCGCAGATTCGTCTTCCAATGCGAAATCTGCAACGATGCAGAGTTTCGCCGCATACGAAAGGCCTCAACGAGTGCAGCGATTAGCCCGAGAGATCGAGGCAATGGCGTGCGCGCGAACGAATGCGACGAGCGGACGAGAGATATCGCGCGAAAGCACACGCCTTTATCCGGCTCAATGTCCCGATGGACGAGCGGATCGACTATCGATTGATGCGAGAAGCGAATGTGATCGAGCAATAGCACGCGCACAGACGAAATTATTACGCGGATATTCTCGTCGCTACGTGCCGATGCGACGAAGGACGAGAGATATCACGCAGGGTGAGCGTGCACGCGCCAATCACGCGATGCGAAGGTGGTCGAATAATGGCACGCGCGCAAGCGACCGATATATTGGACGCGCCGATTAATCGATGCAACGAAAGAATGCTTAGGTGATGTTCCAACGAATCGCGCGAAAGGTCGGCGGAAGCTTCTAGACGCGAGAAGGAAAGATCCGGCTCGAAGGACCAATGCTCGGGGGGGTGTCAATCGCCCCGGATTCGCGATCGGTCTACAATAATCGAAGGACCAGAGGGATCGTTCCCTTACGAAATTCAAACGAGGTAGCAAGCAAAAGCGATGCGAAGCATGCGACTCACCGTTTCGTTGCCCATTGCCCCTCGTGGGTGGTGGTCTCTTGCCGCTATATCTCTCGTCCTTCCTTCTGGCGGGTTCTCTGGTGCGGGCGCGAAGGCGAGCAAGCAGGCACCGGCAAGGCACGATAGAAGCAAGGAAGGCAGGGAGGGCAAATATGCAAACAGGCGGTGCACACAATACGCAAGCACTAGCACGATCTTGCGATGAGTCGTGCTCCGAGACAGTATGGCGAATAATTCTTCTCCAGATTTCGCTCCGGCACTCACTGGTTCGCGCGCCTGCGAAGTATAGCCCGGGCGAGTACCAAAGTATTAGGCGGGCCACCCGCAGGCGGGCAGCACGAGTCGGGTGAGTCGCGCGAGTAGTTACCGCGATCCGCCAACGTTTCGCGCGAGTCATCGAACTCGATATCGATTGTATGATGGTCCGCTTGATTACGAACGCGATTGACGCTATTAAAGCACAATATGTAACTTAATACTACAACTTAATGATACGGAATCGAACTTCAACTATGTACACTTAATACTACAGAACCTAAACTACTATATACAGGTGAGCGCCGAACAATACACGTACCGCATTTCAAATAGTCGCTCTCTAAATTATTCGGTAACCCGTCAACTAAGTTATTTTGACTCAGGATATTTAAGTACTTGAAGTTTACGTGACCTAATAGTCTATGATATTTTTCTTTTAAAGTCATATTCTTATTTACATTTTCTGTTACATAATTTTGTTTATTCTCAACAAAGCTACTGATCTTATACAAATTATTTACTTTACTAGCTACTGCTATCAGTTTATTTTCAAGTGTATAAATTTTTGAAGTATTTCCAATTGATATTATTTTAGCGTTATCGGCAATTTTTCCAAAACTCAATAAATTTCTATCCATTTCTTTTACAAAAAATACATCTTTAAGTTCTACTTCTGTTTCATCATGATTTGTTACAAACTTAGTTACTATATTTCCTATTTTCGTTGCCTTCAATATTCGACCATCACCTATTTTTACACTAATTGGTTTTTCAAGTCTATTTGATTCTACAAAATACTTTTCATCATTTATTATATGGTCCGTACATCCGCTATCCAAGACCCATTCGACTCTATTTTCGCAATTATTTACCTCGACGTTATATCCTACCCTATTGTCTACCTCTGTTGTGAAAGTCATCCTTCCTTGGTCTGCGCTTTGACGATCTTGCCGTTGTTGACCGCCTCGTCCTCGTTGACCTGCGCCTCGGCCTCGGTGACCGCTGCTGCCTCTGCCGTAGCTGCCATCTCGTTGCTGCTGAGGCTGATAGCGCGCGCCTCCTCGCGCTTGCTGCTGTCCTCCTCCCCTCGGGCCTCTCCAAGAAGTTCCCGCGCTGCTCTGGCTCGTGCATTCGTACTGATAATGTCCTTGTTTTCCGCATTTATAACACGTTCTGTCCTTTTTCATCTCACTTTTGAATACATTCGAATTTCCACTTTTATTTCTTAAGTTTTGATTTTCATCCTTTTCTTTGTCTTCATACATTTTAATTTTATTAATTACGTAATCCACAGTTCTATCTCCTTCGGGTAGTACGTTGACTAAATCTCCGATGTGGCTTAATGAACTGGGTAGCGTTCTTAACATGTAGTTTAATTTTTCCTTTTCAGTCACTGTCGCTCCGGCATTTTTCAATTCAATTATTAGTTTTTCAAAGTCACTGTAAAATTCACTCGTTCCAGTGTAGTCTTTCAGTTTGATCCTTTCTAATTTATTTCTTACACAAATCTGTAATGCGGTTGATTCGCGCAAATATAGTTTATCTAATTTCTTGATTATTTCATAACTTGCAGTTTCTTCATTAATTAACTCCATGTGTCTATTTGACAAAGCACTATATATATAGTTCATTGCTTTTAAGTCAGTATCATTCCACGTGACTTCATTTTCCGTATCGATTCTCTCTCGTTGAATAACCTTCTCGCATTTTTTCATTCTCAAAAATACAGTTATTTTTTTTTTCCATGTACTGTAGTCGTTTCCATCAAAAATTGGTAGCGTCATCTTGAACTCGTCCGCCATGTCGACTCGTCTATAATTCTTACTTCCGTTTTCTTCAGTTGATTCCTCTTTTACTTTTAAATCACTTTTCGATTCACTGCCAAGTGTTCCCACAACCATAACGGAACTTTCCCGAACTTTTCACTGAACCACGCTCTGCTACCATGTTAAGTTTAATGAGGCGTGGAGTGGTAAGTTTTGGGTAAAGTCATTTAAAATAATGAGAATTAACGAGTCTATAATTCAATACACTATATACATTTATAATACTGTATATGATACGCTGGAGCGCTCGACCGCGTGTCGGCCTCGAGAGAGTCTCGTATCTATCTGAGGATGATCGCTCCGCGCGTCGCTTGTGCGGTGTCCTTCTTGCGGACGCTATACCCTGTACCCATCTATGCTTACGTGCTCGTTGCGTGCTCGTTGCGTGCTCCCTCAGTGTCGCTCAGACATATACATACATGTACTTATATGACTAACAATAAGCTAAATTTACTCAATTCTCAACAGAAATATAAGCATTTATTTGACTGGGAGAATACTCGTATTCTGGACTCAGAACAGAATTATCGGAAAAGAATAATTTCTGAAATGATACATATCAAAGAGCAATCGAACGGAATAAATTTAAAAAAGGACACTGAATCCTTGGACGAAGTCTATTTTAATGTTTTGAACGAGCTCTCCACCACATTCAGTTATAAACAATGATATCGGTTGTCATGCCCTTTCTACACAAATTTCGCGCATTCGTCCGTAAATCTTCGCACTGAGCAGACACAACCATGATGACAAGCATTGTAAAATTCTTCGTGGTACCTGCAGCTTATGTGAGTCTCTTTTTTATCTAAACTCTTTCATAGTACTTACGAGGGTGTTTTTCCCCCCCATTTTTTCTGTTAGTGGTCACTAAGTTGGATGTACTACGGGAGATTATTGATTAGACACACATGGGCGCGTTACGGCGAAGATTGTGGGAACAGAACATCGTGAAGTCGTGGGATGTCTAGATTTAACAGGCGTTTGCTTCGACGTAATCATTATAATTTTAATTGTTGACTCATGGTTGACCACGGACCATGGAGACTACCGTTTTTGACTACAAGTGAGAATTGAGTCGGTTTTATTATTTTTTTATTATTTAATTGTTACAGACATGTTCTGAGGAAGGCCAAGTTAGGCCGAAACGTAAATATTATGCGATGTTATTGTAAACATTTATAATTTTCAAATAAGAAACATTATTGCTCGAAATTTGGCCGTTTTCTATTGTTTAAACGTTTGCTTCGATCGAGCGTACTAATTATTTATTATTTCTCAAAATAACTGCTATATTTTCAATTTTCTTTTTGTTAATAACCTTTTAACGAACAATGACCGCCGGCTAAAACATTCTGAATGTCACTCAGGAGGGTGACCTTGACAACATATATCAATGTCAGGGTCATCGGTGAGGTTTGACCTAATATGCATATTTACCTTTTCTGGATATGACGAAGCCACAGATGCAATCGTCGTCGATTAAAATATGGTTGTGACTATAGGTATGTTTATGGTCATTTATTAATATAATTAGCTAGGTAAAGGGTCACAGAGCCGTAGCAAAAGGTGTTAATGTCTTAAATTTTAATTAGGTTAAAGTATGACAATTTTATATAAACGTTTCATAAAAAGTACGTAAAAAGATTAATATCAGAGAGTCGCAAAACGCATAATACAATATTATGCGTTTTGCGAATCTCTGATATTAATCTTTTTATGTTCTGAGGATGGCCTGATGATGTAGGACCAAAACGTTTAAAATTGTCACACTTTGACCTAATTAAAATTTAAGATATTTACACCTTGTTACGGCTCTGTGCCCCTTTACCTATAATTATTGATTTTAAAGTATTATTACTACAAGTAATTACTACTGTAATTGTGGAGCAAATTTAGGAAACTCTGCTGCTTTGTCCCTACTTTAGTACACTTTTGGGCCAGTTTTTCAATAGTCGCTTAACTTTAATCTTAGCTTAACTCACTCTTTTTCTCTTTCTTATAACTATCCCTTTTAGAAAAAGATCAAAAGTGAGTTTAGCTAAACTTAATTCAGTTTAAACGACTATTGAAAAACTGGCCCTTATAATAGTGTTCTATATAATTTCATTGAAGAAGCTTCTCTCTCTGTTTATCGGATCTCTCTCTTTCTTCCGCATTATGGTCGGATCTATTTGCAGTTATTAAGTAAATAAGTTTATATATATTATGGCAACGCGTGTATATTTTTCAGGAAATAAATCTTCTAGTATAGATGATATCGATCCTCCCGTGTCGGAACAGGATGCGGATGAAATGACGGACCAACGGACGAACGACGAACGGACGAACGACGAACGAACGAACGACGAACGAACGACGATTGACGAACTTCTAATAGCATGTGTTGCCCAAAAACCCGCTTTGTATGATCACCGGTTACCGGTTGCCGAGCGGACATTATTAAAAAAAAATGCTCTGTGGCAAGAGGTCTGCAATATGATAGGAGGTTTATATAATTGTATTATTATATTCTTTACAATTAACATTTATACAAAAACCAATTATTTATGTGTGTTTTATTTTTACGTATTATATATATATGTATGTGCCAAAAAATATAATCTTTTCAGTAATAATATTATCTTTAATATCACAAAGGAATCATGGACGTCGCCGGGGTCAAAAAAAGATGGAAGTATTTAAAAGACTGTTATGCGAAAGACAGGAAAAAAACCAAAGAATATATCCCAAGTGGGTCGGCAGCTTCTGCAACACGAAAGAGTACTTTCCGCTTTTATGAGGCCATGAGTTTCTTAAGCGATTATATGGAAACAAGACAGTATGTATCACTCTCTTAATGAATAAGAATTGAAAATGTATTAATGTACTTTTTTTTAAATAAGTTTTTATAACAATCTCTCTAGCAATTCTTTAACATTGAAAGGTATATCTATAGTTATATATTATTCAGATGTGTTATGAACTAATTTTTTAACTTTTATTTTATTTCTTTATTTTATTAGAACAGTAAGTACTCTGCCCAGAAATTCGTCGATACCTGCATCCACATCGTCATCGAGGTCACCGATACCACCACCGTTATCACCGATACCATCCACAACAGACCTCAATATATCGAGGAATCGATACACTGCACCGATGGCGCCTGCGAATGCAGGGGAATGTTCTACGTCAAGCTTGAATGACAGCTTTAATTTACCTTCATCGAAAAGTATGTAATTATATACTATTGTATGTATATATATATACAGGGTGTCCCAGAATATTTGGGACTTTTCTCAAAAACAGATAGAACGGACTCAACTGAGTCGAAAAGTCCTTTACCATTTTGCAATTTTCGCAATAGGTAACAAGATATTAATAATCAAAAATCGCCGTGTTAGCCCGGCCTACCGCCAAATGCAAGCGCGCGGCGAGATGCGGCCGCCCACTGCCCACCGATCGATATCCGCGGTCGGCGCGCGGGGAGTTGTTTACTACAAGCGGCAATGGGTACACACGAGTGGCGCGTAACGCTGGGCCCCCGTTCTGAGATAAGACTTAGTTCCTCGCCTTTTTTTTAATAAAAATAAAATTGTCAGACGGCACAAAAATTTTCTATGTGTGTACGTGTACATGCATGTGCACGTATGCATGTATGCAACGCTCAGAAAAGTATCAATTTTACTGCATAAAAAAGCGATTACTCAATTTACTTTTTTTCTTTTAGTAAGCAACGGTTATCTTTAACAAAGAATAATTTAAAAGAAGAATATAAAATTAAAATAAAAATTTGATTTGCTTATTATTTTAACTTTTCTTCGATAAAATTTTATAATGTTACATTCTTTAAAGAAAAAATATAAATTCTCTTTGCGGGTACATGATAATGACTTTTTCTAAAATTTGTGATGAGTACATTTTAACATTATTATCAAGAAATTATTCTTTGTTAAAGATAACCGTTGCTTACTAAAAGAAAGAAAGTAAATTGAGTAATCGCTTTTTTATGCAGTAAAATTGATACTTTTCTGAGCGTTGCATACATGCATACGTGCACATGCATGTACACGTACACACATAGAAAATTTTTGTGCCGTCTGACAATTTTATTTTTATTAAAAAAAAGGCGAGGAACTATCTTATCTCAGAACGGGGGCCCAGCGTTACGCGCCACTCGTATTGCCGCTTGTAGTAAACAACTCCCCGCGCGCTGATCGCGGATATCGATCGGTGGGCAATGGGCGGCCGCATCTCGCCGCGCGCTTGCATTTGGCGGTAGGCCGGGCTAACACGGCGATTTTTAATTATTAATATCTCGTTACCTATTGCGAAAATTGCAAAATGGTAAAGGACTTTTCGACTCATTTGAGTCCGTTCTATCTGTTTTTGAGGAAAGTCCCAAATATTCTGGGACACCCTGTATATATATATATATATATATATATATATATATAGAGAGAGAGAGAGAGAGAGAGAGAGAGAGAGAGAGAGAGAGAGAGAAAGAGAGAGAGAGAGAGAATGAATGTATCATTTCCTCCTTCTCGATCTGACTCAGCTGATGCGACCAAGAAAGCAATAGCACGCTCGCTGGGCTAGCGCCCTCGATCGTATCAGCTGAGCGAGAGCAAGAAGGAGGGAAAAATATTCACATTCTCGCTCGCTCGCTCGGCGGCCTCGGCGCGCCGCAGCCGCAGTATTGTGTTGCCAAAGACCGGAGTAATTGTCACGTCAGTCATCAGTAGCATGCGGTAGCATCAGGCAGCATGTCTTTTTTGGAGGAGGTGGAGTTCTCTCGTGCTGTCAACCTGACATATTGGGGTTATGTTGGGCGGTGGATTGTGGAGAAGTTGCTCAATGGCTTTTGTGCCTCATTGCACATCACTGCCACTAATGTTGAAAACGTGTGGTGTGTGTGAGTATATTTCATGAAATACCAGAGGCGTCTATCGTGAGCTGCTTATTTGTGTCAGAGGCGTTCATCGTGAGCTGACTACTGCCAGAGGCGGTAATCGTGAGCTGGCTATATACATTAATTAGTACCAGAGGCGTTAATCGTGTGCTGGCTATATAATAATATGCCAGAGGCGTTATTTACTACCAGAGGCGTTATCGTGGGCTGGCTATATAATAATATGCCAGAGGCGTTAATCGTGGGCTAGCTACATTAATTACTACCAGAGGCGTTATCGTGGGCTGGGTACATTTTACAATATGCCACAGGCGCCGTGGGTTGGCTGCATTAATTAGTACCAGAGGCGTTAATCGTGTGCTGGCTACTTATAAAATACCACAGGCATTCATTGGGGGCTGGCACATTTTAATTAAATGCCACCCTTACAATTGTAGCCTTAGGAGGCACAATCCTTGTAATGAAAAATATTCCAAGGACATAAAGTGCATGATACTTGATTTTATGAAAATTGCACAGTAGTAGTAAATTTCTACTTTTTGCAATGTGATAAAAACACACAATGTACTAAAATACGGGTAAAATACTGTAAAATGTCTATATAAAGCACGTCTCATTAAAATTTGAAAGCATCTGTTTACTAATTGTAATAAAGATCAGAAGCGTCTATTCCGACGGTACTGATTATTACGAAATCTATTTTTTGTCAATTAAAATCAGAGAAACGGAAGAAATATATATGCGTTCTTACGTAAATGGGCGTTGGGTTCATTCTATGTTCTCAATATTGAAAATGATATAATTTGGATTTTTTAATATTGTATTTGTATACTTGAGAAAAAAATGTACTGTAAATATATTTGTCATTTTAATATATAAATATATAAACAGTATATATATACATATATATATATATATATAAATTATATATATAAAATAAAAGTTAGTGTATTTCTTATAACTTATTTTCGGTCAAATAAAAGTTGAACAATAACACCGAGAGCATATGTACATAGACATAATGCGCATTTACATATGCGTATGTTCATACACATAATGTGTATACTCTCACACATATAGTTATCATAGGCGTTGTAATTTTGCGTGTACGCACATATGTGTATATGTATATTATAATACACATGATATATATGCCTTACACTTCCGACATTGCATATATAATTCCAGTATATGATACATATATATACATATACTAGAAGAATTACCAATGCAATGTTACGGAATAATACAAACAAGCCTCGGTAGTATGTGGTGCTCTCAGCACACGCGTACACGGTACGCGCTTGTATGCACGGGAGCTATCCGTTGTGTTTGTGAATATGACATAAAGATAAATCAATAATATGGAAAGCGCGAACTAAAAATGTCAATAATACCGACATTAGAAACGCTGTGTTATCGACATTTTTAGTTCCGCTAGGCGGCGCAGTATTCCGGTCGGAGTTCGGCGTTTGCTTTAGGATCCCCTTAAGGTCAGTGAACCAACGGACACCCGCGAATAATCCACGTCGAGCCTCGGAAGCTGCGCGAGAATGCCCCGGCATGCAGGATTCCGTGCTTGGCGAACTATTAGAAGAAATCCGGTCAATGCAGGATCGTATGCGGAGATTAGAGACCGCGAATTACGAACGCGACGACCACAGAGTCCCACGCGCTTCTAGTAACGGTTCATTCGACATAACTTACGGACGAACGTTGGAAGACGTCAGAAACCAACACGATCCCGTGAATGCGTACATTAAATTGAAAGAAGCTCGCGATATGATTCCGGAAATCGACGGAACTTCGCGCAGTCAGGTACAAAAATTTCTAAACGCAAGCACCTATGCGATGAGCGAAATTAATCCCGCAGAAGAAAAGTCATTACTAAAAGCCATACTTTGCACAAAATTAACGGGAAAGGCAATGTACGATTTCCAAACGCGCGACATACGTTCTTATGCTCAATTAAAGCAGGAAATAGAAATGTGCTATTTAGCAAAGCGAAGCACCACGCATATTCAGCGAAAATTTAATATGCTCCGGCAAAAGCCAGGCAAAAGCGCGAGAGAATACGGACTCCGCGTAGATAAATTATCTATGGAACTTTATCAATCAATGATCGAAGGCCGTGGACATACTTCCGAGCAAAGAAAAGCGATATTAGATACGATACAGGAGCTAGCGCTAGAAAATTTCCAGCTAGGACTCCGCGATGACATACAGACTATCGTGCGATCGCGAAATTACGCTAACCTCACAGCGGCGATTTTGGGCGCCACGTCAGAGGAGAAATTAAAAGGACCTCCTCAGCGCTCGACATATACTACCGACCGAAGCAAAAACGGTCAGGAGCAAACCCGACAAACTCGAAGCGTCGGAGTAAAGTGCCATAAATGCGGAAAGCTTGGTCATATTGGGCAAGAATGCCGTACGAGCCGATATGCAAACAGATATTCTCTCCCGAGAGCCGAAAAGCCTAGCGGAATACATACCGTAGAAAAGTATTGTAATTACTGCAAAAAGGTAGGGCATAGACGGGAAGAATGTTGGCTGTTAAATGGCCGACCCGAAAAGGAAAGGGCGCGCCAATCTAAAACTGATGGAAATAAAAAACCACAGGTAAATGCAGCAGCGAGAGCAAGAAAGCATGCGTCAGACAAGGACGACGAGATATCGTATAGCAGCAGTAGCGGCAGCAGCAGTAGCAGTGAAGAAGAAAAGAGACCGAGAAAGCATAAGGCACGAGCCGCACGAGCCGTGAGCGAGTATCAAATTACTCAAGTGACGAGTAAGACTGATAAAAATTATAATCTCGACCTAGTAACACTCCCGATGGAAGAAGCCAAGACGGGAAAAATAAATTTTTTACTTGATTCCGGAGCAGCCCTCACCTTTATCAAAATAGGTAACCTGAAGGGCGATACACAAATGCGTGAGAAGAAACTCGCACTGACAGGGATAACAGGACACCAGCTGTATACCCTTGGAAAAATAAAAGCCACGATAAATTTGGGAAAGCAATTCATACGCCACACAATGTACGTGGTAAACGACGACTTCCCGATGGAATATGAGGGAATACTAGGAATCGACTTTATCAAAAAGCACCGAGCTGACTGTCTCCATGGAAAGAGTGTATTGAGAATCGGCGGAGTAAATCTCAAGCTCCGACCATACAAAAAGGTAATATTACCGCCCCGCAGTGAAACAATTGTACAAGCGATTGCAGACCAAAATAGAATAGGCATTGTGAAACGTGAACAACCTATTCCAGGAATTTTCATTGGACATTGCATGGTAAAACCTGTAGATTTTGTTTGCCCGATAAACATAATAAACGTCACCGAGAAGCCAGTAGAGATATACACACCGCGTGTAACTCTAGAAGAGGTGAACGACACCGCCGACGTGTTCACTTTACACGCGACGGAAGAGCGCGAATCAATAACAGAGCGACGCGAAAAATTACGCAATGAATTAAGAATGGGTCACTTAAATGATGAAGAAAGAAAGGCGTTAGAGCACATATGCGATGATTTTAACGACGTATTCCGTTTAGAAAGCGATAAACTAACGTGTACCCCGGCGGTGAAACACGAAATCCCGACGCGAGCAAATAGCGCGCCGGTGAGCATCCGACCTTATCGCCTACCAGCGAAGCATAAGGAGGAAATAAATAGACAGATTAACAAGATGCTAGAGGATGGAATTATCCGCCCTAGTACGAGCCCGTGGAATTCTCCAATATTAGTAGTACCAAAAAAACCTGACGTTTCAGGAAAAATAAAATTACGAATTGTCATCAATTTCAGAAAGCTCAACGACCTGACAATAGGAGACTCGTTCCCATTGCCAAACATTGCAGAAATACACGACAAATTAGGAAGGGCAAAATATTTTTCAACTTTAGATCTCGCATCCGGGTACCATCAGATACCGATGCACGAGAAAGATAAAAAGAAGACAGCATTTTCCACACCCAATGGACACTACGAATTTAACCGAATGCCTTTCGGTCTCAAAAACGCGCCAAGGACTTTTCAGCGTGCAATAATAGCGGTATTAATGGGTTTAGAAGGTATTAAATGCCTCGTATACCTCGACGATGTTGTAGTTTTCGGAGCAACGTTAGCCGAACACAACAAACGTCTAATTGAAGTTCTAGAGCGATTCAGAAAATATCGTTTAAAACTTCAACCCGATAAATGCGAATTCCTGCGCAAGGAAGTATTATACTTAGGGCACATTATTTCGGAAAACGGAATACTACCAGATCCTGCCAACATACAAGTAGTGATAAAATGTAAAACGCCCACACGACCAAAAGATGTCCAGACTTTTCTCGGATTCGCTGGATATTACCGAAAATTTATTGAAAATTTTTCTAAAATAGCAAAACCTTTAACAAAATTATTGAAAAAGGGAGAAAAATTTATTTGGACAGCCGAGCAACAAATGGCGTTCGAAACACTAAAAGAAAAACTTACTACTGCGCCTATATTAAATTACCCAGATATTAACCAGGAGTTCTTAGTAACTACAGACGCATCCGACTATGCAATCGGAGCCGTATTATCACAAAGGACAATAGGACAAGATAGGTCGATAGCTTACGCCAGTAGAGTATTGAACAAGGCGGAACAGAATTACAATACGACGGAAAAGAATTATTAGCCATCGTATGGGCCGTAAAGCATTTCCGACCATACGTATATGGAACGAAATTTAAAATAATTACAGATCATAGACCATTAATATGGTTATTTAACGTAAAAGATCCCGGCTCGAGATTAATAAGATGGAGACTCAAGCTGGAAGAATACAACTACGCGATCATTCATAAGGCAGGAAAAATGAATGCAAATGCTGACGCACTGAGCCGAAACCCGATAGCGGAAGACTCACAAGTCTACAACGTTCATCAAGAGGAAACACCGAGAGAATACTCGGAAGAAGATAAGATGCAAATATTACACGAATATCACGACCTATGGGAGGACACCAGGGAGTCACAAGGACTTTAAATCGTATCCGACTAATTCACAATTGGAATGGAATTACTAAGGATGTCGAAGAGTATATAAATAAATGCGAATACTGCCAGAAGAATAAACTGAGCAGAAAAACGAGAATGCCTTTAATAATTACGGATACTCCATAAAGACCGTTCGAAAAATGCGCTCTCGACATTGTAGGACCATTGACTATTACAAATAACGGAAATAAATACGTTTTAACATTTCAGGATAGTTTAACAAAATTCAGTAAGGCAATTCCAATAGAAAATCAAAAAGCAGCCACGGTCGCAAAAGCTTTTATTATTAAAATCGTGTTGGAACACGGAATACCGGAGAAAGTACTCACGGATCAAGGCACGAACTTTACTAGTGAAATGTTTAAAAACGTGTGTAAATTATTAAAAATTGAAAAAATACAAACGACGGCCTATCATCCAGAAAGCAACGGAGCATTGGAGCGATCACATCGCACATTAGCCGAATATCTGAGACACTATATAAATAAAGATCAAACAGATTGGGATGAATGGCTGCCTTACGCGATGTTTACATACAATACAACCCCCCATACCACGACAGGGTTTACACCGTTCGAGTTAGTTTACGGTCACCAAGCTATTTTACCGACAGCTTTAACAAAGCCCCCAAAACTAACGTATACATACGATAATTACGCGCAAGAACTTCGAGAAAGGATACGCGCAACTAACGAAATAGCTAGAATACACACGAAACAAGAGAAACTTAAAGCAAAGCATCAATACGACAAAAAGACGAAAATAGAAACGTTTAAAGTAGGAGACCAGGTACTATTATTTGATGAAACGGTTCGGCGAGGAAGATCAAAGAAGTTAGAAACGCAGTGGATCGGACCGTACATAATAATGAAAAAAATTAATGAGGTAAATTACGTAATCAAAAAGGGACGTAAAACGTTACGCGTACACGCGAACCGTCTAAAAGCATTCATAGAAGTCTAAAAGCAAAAAAAAAAAGAGAAGAAATACCAAGAAAATTAAATAAAAGCGTTCCCCAAATATAATAAAGAACAAATAATAAAAACCAAAATAAAAACAATCCTACCTCAGTCCTGGAGGATGGGACGTCCGTGTCCTACCCCGACTAGAAAATCAAGGCGAGGGGGGCGCATCACTCGACCATCATCGATGGGAAAACGTCGACCCCGCATAATAAACGCCAAATTCCTCCGATCTTCCCGTGCTTGTCGAGCCGCGAGTATTTCCTGCACAGCCCGACCAGGACCACGAATAGGCCGACGGACGATAAAACCACCGCCTGGTAGCAGCTCATGCCGCATAAACCAAGCACGGATAGGTTCCAAAGGGAACACTGCCAACTCAGGCTCCTCGACCTCAATTTCTAACTCAAAATCATGTTCAAACCACATTGGCACTTCCGATCCTGTCGGAGGCATAATTTTTTTTTTGTTGTTAAAAGAGTCAGACGGTAAACTAAACGGCACAACCGACAGGCTCAGACTGAGGCGAATAAAACTCGCCAAGACAAACGATACAAATAAAATTATGAGTCAACAGAAAAAAGAAACGGCGTGCACCTTCTGATTACAGGATGCTCGTTCTTTATCAATACCTCGCAACAGGAGCGCTGCCCATACCACCGTATGAAATAACGCCGTTTAGCAGCGAGCCAGGTATCTACTTCGAGAAGATAGGACACCTACAGCAAACGAAGACTACATGGAAATTAGCAATGCGAATAGACGTAACCGCAATAAGCATTAGGCACCAACAGCTGCAAAAATACATAAAACAAACCGAGGAACTTTGCAATCATGCTTTGGGTAATATAAAAAGTACATGTCAGAAGGCCCTCCAAATTACTAAAAAGGAAAACGACAAGATGACACGTACCTTAGAACATCTAAATATAATGTACAAATCACCTGTTAATAAACGAGGCCTAGTCGATGCCGTCGGCCAGATAAGCAAAACTTTATTTGGCACCATGGATGCAGAAGATTCAAAAATTATAAACAAACAATTACAGATGCTAAATAATCAGCAACAAACATTACAACACGCAGCAAAAAACCAGCTGAAAATTATCAATTCCACAATAGGCCACATAGAAAAATTGGAGAAAACACTTTCAAATAACGAAAATTTACTGGCGAATGTTACAAGAAAACTGCAAGACAAATTCATACATCAAGAGGAAATAGAAGAACAACTGCTGATAATAACCACCATCCTATCTGACCGCACGACAGACATAAATGACATTACAGACTACCTAACATATACAAAAAATAACATTTTGCTTACACGAGTACTTCCAATAGAAAACATAATCATAGAATTACAAAAAGCAACCTCACATTTAACAGGAGGATTACACTTCCCTTTTAAAATTCAAACAGAGAATTGGAACACTATCGAAAAATATGTAAGCGTAAGCGCGTATTACGACAATTCAAACGTATATACTATTTTCGCGTTCCCTATAGTAGCCTATCCGGTATATGAAATAATAAAAATTACACCCGTTCCAATTCACAACAACCATAATGTATTTACACTTTTAGAACCCTCACACACCCTAGTAGGAATAAATCGAGAAAACCATAATTATTTGATTAAAAGAAAGCGACCTAAATAAATGTATACGAGAAAATACCAAATTTATATGCGATCGAAATTCCCCTTTGTATTTCATAACAGCGACTGCACCAAGCGAGGTGCAACTTTTTGTAAGAGCGCCTAGATATATAGAAAACCGTAGACAACGTCACATCCTATCAAATGTAACATTTTGGATAACATTAACCGAACCTCAAACATGGTTATATTCCACTCCGAAAACATCAGAAATAATAATTCAATGTAACGAATTCCCAGAAAATAAAATTAAAATAGAAAGGACCGGAAAAATAACATTGCGCAATAACTGTAAATTAACTACACCAGATATAACATTAGAAACAAAAAACCATATTGATACTAAATATGTACAAATGTATTTGCCGGAATTCAACATAACTAATACCATAGAAAAGAGTATAATTATAAACAACAAATTAGAGTCCGAAAGAGAAATAAACTTAGAACCGATAATCGGAGACCCGTCGGAATTAATAAAATTAAGTTTAAGTTTAGATGAAATCAAAAAAGAAGTGGAAAATAACCAACCAAGTATTTTTGCGAACAAGAACATTGTATATCCCGTAGGCTCTGCGACCATAACTATAATCGTAGTAGGCACTATATTTGTAATCATTTACATAATAAAGAAAAGAAAAAACCATTAAAGATTTAAAGGAT
Organism: Leptothorax acervorum; assembly: GCA_035220615.1. NCBI lineage: Eukaryota > Metazoa > Arthropoda > Insecta > Hymenoptera > Formicidae > Leptothorax > Leptothorax acervorum. The sequence continues at coordinate 113,842 of JASTWQ010000267.1, read as the reverse complement.
GAAACCATAGCGTACAAATCAGAAATAAGAAAATTTAGATTGTAACCTCTCAGGAAAAAGAAATACACGCAGAGATTATAACGAAAAACTTCGTGTTCCTCAGTTTTTCTTTTTCCGCGGGGGAAGGGATGTTGTGAGCGCACAACCCTATAATTATTAATTATATAACCTATACCCTAGCAACCGAAAAACCTGACGATTGCATCGGACGATGATCATCCGATGCAATCCGACACCAGAACCCAGAGCGTTCAACTCCAGGTTGACCGAAAACGCTGATGCGAAGGTCAGCGCAGAGCGAAGTCCACGCTAACCCGGAAGCCTCCGAGTTAGCAACGGAACGTTGGTCCGATATGATAAATACCGCCGATTCGAAGGATCGAGCGGGCAGTCTGTCATAAGATTTTGAAACATACGTGCGGTCACCTTTACTACTTGTTAAACTTAGAATAATCTCGGGAATTGTACAAAGAAATCAAGACCGTTATAAATTGTCAATCATTTTAATTAAAGATATTTGAGAGGAAATATCTAAGCAATATTCATTTGAACACTCCGTGGTGTGCATCACTCTTCCAACCCGGAATTCCCGAATCCTGTGCCGGCCCTGAGCTCAACCCCCGGTTCCGGCACGACAGTGTCTATTGACATTATTTCGAATGGTTTCGTTGCTGGCCCCAATTGTGACATCAGTCCGTACTTTCCTTGCCCTCTGGATTTGTTCTAAATACAAACTTCGCAGTTTTTACACACTTTTTTTATATTCGCCGTTATATTCTTAGCTGTATAATAAGGACATACCCTATTCATCATTTGTTTAATCCCTAAATGGTGCCATTCAGAGTGTATTCCTTCAATTAATTCTAAGCTCAACTTTTCAGATAAGACTATCTTTTCTCTATTTCTAACTGTTTTATAGAACAGTCCAGCTTTTTCTATAAATTTTGTTTTGGTCCCCTGCAATGCTTTTAGTCTCTTTTTGATCCGTTTTTATCTCCGTTATTCTTATTAGATTAGTTGTTTTTAGCGTTTTCTCTGTATTTTCGAGTGGTTCTAGTACCGGATTTCTACTTAAACTATCGGCCTCGGCGTTATCTTTTCCTGGAATGTACTTAATTTCGGTCGTATTGTGACAAATAGTGAGTCATCTCACCGAGTTCTTCATCCGTCCTAACTTTTATGTTCATATTTTCTAATGGCTTATGATCCGAAAATACTGTAAACTTTTTTCCAATCAGCCAGTGTTGCCAATACTGTAACGCTTCTTTTATTGCCAGGCATTCTAGATAAATCGCTTTTTTTCTTTTTTGTGAGTCGTTCAGTTTTTTTGAAAAGTATGCTACTGGCTTTTCTTTACCATTATTTTGTACCTGTTTGAATATTGCACCAATGCCTTCTAGAGATGCATCTGTGTAAATTCTTATTGGTAAATTGTTATCGAATATTTCCAACACTGGTTGAGAACATAGTAATTTTTTTATATCCGTGAAAGCTTTTTCGCACTCTTCAGACCATATGAATTTCTTATTTTTCCGTAATAGCTTGTGCAACGGATCTAGCAGTATCGAACTTTTCGGTATATACTCATTATAGAAATTGATTTTTCCGAGGAACTGCCTAACATTCTTCTGGGTTTTCGGAGTGGGAAAATTTTGTATTGAGATCAAGTTGTCTTTTATTGGTCTCACTGTATTGTGTTCTATTATGTGTCCGAGGTATTTTACTGACTCTGTTGCAAAGGTACATTTTTTGAATTTTAGTCTGAAGCTTTCCTTTACTATCGCCTTTATTACTCTTTCTATATGTTCTATGTGTTCTTCGAATGATTTCGAGAAAATCAGAATGTCGTCTATGTACTTCTCTGAAAAGTCTTTCAGGTTGTGTTTTCTCAAGATATTGGATAAAATTCTCTGGAAAATCGCCGGTGCTGTTTTTAAACCGAATGGTAAACACGTCCATTGGAAGTGCCCCTCCTGTGTAACAAATCCCGTTTTCTGTCTATCTTCGATGCGTAGTGGAATTGACCAAAAAGCGGAATTTACATCTAGCGTGGTGTAGAATCTACAGTTCCTTGTTTTCATTATTAAATCATCTATCAATGGGAACGGTTGAGCCTGTGGTATAATTATTTTGTTCAGTTCGCGAAAACCTATACACAATCTCGATCGTTTGTTTTCGTCTCTTTTGAGTGCTAAAGTTACTGGCGCTGCAAACGGGCTGTAAGATTCCTCAATTAATTTGTTTTCTAGTAATTTTGCCACCTGATTTTCTATCTCGTTTCTATCCTCTATAGTGCATCTATACGGCCTCTTACTACAATATTTATGAACCAGTAAGTCTATTCGAGCCTCGTAGTCTGAAACGGTGCCTACATCATATTTGTTTTTAGCGAATACTGAGTTATATCTCTCTACAAGTTTTTCGATCTCTATTTTCTTTGTACCGTCCAAGTGATCTAAATTCATTTTTTTTTTTTATTTATTTATTTAGAACAGGATATGGTCCCTTTAGTACAGGTAGATATGTTACATATTAAAGAAACGCAAAATACGCAAAAGAACATTTATCGGAGACATTGAATTAATGATCGTTTAAATGAGTCCATGGCCTCATGAAAAAAATCCACATGATTGGAAAATTTATTTGCTAGAAGGTAAATTCGGTTTAAAGGTTTAGATTTACCGTAAGAAGTACGATGTGATTCTTCGTGGAAGACTAAGTTATTTCTGAGAGGTCTGGCCGGGATATGTAATTTGACGCATTCTAACAAGTCGGAACAGGTGATATGTCCGTTAATCAATTTGAAAAGAAATACTAAATCTAAATATGTTCGTCTATCACTTAGTGATAATAAGTTAATCCTAGCTAACATATAAACATAATTATGGTCGTAATAATGCATCGGGTTCTCCGTATAATAACTAACTCTTCGAAGAAAACGGTGTTGAATCCTCTCAATTTCTAAACTATATTTAAGATTGTAAGGAGCCCAAACTATGGCCGCATATTCCAATTGTGGTCTAACTAAGGCGCAGAAAAGAAGTTAGTGTATCAATATTATTAAAGTATTTACAAGATCGTAATACAAAACCTAGTTTTTTATACGCGCAGCTCGTGACAGATTGAATATGTTTATCAAATGATAAATTTGTAGTAAATAATACACCTAAATCTCGTTTGATGTCTCTCGTAAAAAGAGGATATCCGTTTAAAATATAGTTATAACTATAAACATTTTTCTTTTTGCTAAAGTGGATCACATGGCATTTGGATAGATTAAGATGCAATTTATTCAAATTACACCAGGACTCCAAGCGATAGAGGTCTTGTTGAAAGAGAATTGCATCTAAACAATTTGCTATCCGACGAAATAATTTTAAATCATCTGCGAATAGCAGGAATCTACTGTGTTTAAAGACCTTATTTATATCATTAATGAATATTTTAAATAATAGCGGACCTAGGTGAGAGCCTTGAGGTACGCCGGAAGTAGCATTAATGACTCTAGAAAAGAAATTCTTAAATTTAATGACCTGTGATCTTTCTTCAACAAAACTTGATATCCACTAGCAAAGTCCCATCAACGCCATATGCCCGCAGTTTACATAGAAGCAGAGTGTGATCGACACTATCAAAGGCCTTACTGAATTCGGTATACACAGCATCAACCTGAAAGCCGTCCTCAATGGATGAGATTAAGAAATCATGATATAAGAGAAGGTTCGTTGATGTAGAGCAGCCGGCTACAAATCCATGCTGTTCACCAATTATTACATTTTTAAATAATAGCGAAAGTTTACTAGCCACAATATTTTCAAATAACTTTGGCATTAAGTTTTGTTTGCTTATAGGCCTATAGTATGAAACTAAAGTTTTATCACCGCTTTTATATGTACAGGGGTCACAATAGATAATTTCCATGCTTTTGGAAAGATACCACAAGATAAAGATTTATTACAGATCAGCCAAAGTACTCTAGACAAAGTATATATGCAAGATTTGAGAAAAACCGGAGGGATGCCATCAGTGCCAGGACAAGAATTTATCTGTAGGGCATCTATACTATTAAAAATATCGCCAATATTGATGTCAATATTTGATAAATTTACATCTTGTTCATATACCACGTCCAAGCCCTGTCCATCTGAGGCAGTGTAAACCGATTCAAAAAAATCTGCAAAACAGTTTGCAATGGCAACGCCATTGTCGATGTTAGAATCGTTATGGCGGATGTACATTGGCATCGTGTTAGTGGTGGTCAACGAGTTTATAAAGCTCTAGAAAACTTTTACATTGTTTGTGACTGCATGTTCCGATTTCAGCACGAAGTTTTTAAAGCATTTAGAGGCTAGAGATTTACATTGAACTCTTAGTTGAGAAAATGTCAGATAATCCGAGAAACGATTAGTATTTTTAAAATGATAATGAGCTGTTCTTTTGGCCTTCGTAAGAGCTATCAGTTCACTTGTAAACCAAATAGGATAAACGGACCTGCGCACTGGATAAATCGGAACATATGTCGAAAACGCATGATTTATATGGAAATATAGAAATTCGACAGCTTCATCGATGCCGAGGTGCCGCAATTCGTCGTCCCACCCGATATTTCCCAGATAATCATTTATAGCCACATAATTTGCTTGTTTAAAATTCCATCTCCATTCAAGATCTGGCGGGGGGGGGGGGGGGGACACGTCAACCTCGGCACCGATATTTCAATAGCTGGGTGGTATCGATCCTGGGTGCATAAAAGCCCATCGGCTGGTCGCACCGTCAGATTACGCAAAGTGGAAAAGACTAGATCTAACGTGCCGTGGGCTGCATTCAAAACACAATTATGTTGGTGGAAGCTAAATTCATTGAAGAAGCGCATGACCGTGGACGCCTGATCCGACAAATGACCACAATGATCCACATTCAGAAAACCATCATTATTATGCCAAACAGTATTAGACAAATTGTAGTCACCCACGATCAATACATCGGCGCCAGGCGACACAGCCATCACCTCCTCAATAGAAAGGCAGTGCGACTCATAAACAGAAGAGTCAGAGGCCGGGGGAAGATATACCGTGCCAATGACTAAATGCCTATGATTCAGCCGAATGTCAACAAAGAGTTGTTCGACGTGTGATGCTGTCACCTTTAACGTTCGACAAAACAAATCATCACGGGCAGCAATAAGAACACCGCCTCCACGCAAATAACCAGTATTTTCATAGCTTCTATCCACACGGAAAACATTAAACTTTTCGAAGCCAAGTTCTGCGTCTGAAATACTGTCATTTAACCACGTCTCAACAAAAATGATAATATCGTAGATTTCAGCGGCAGCGGATACAGCACAACGCAGATCGCACAATTTTGTTCTCAAACCACGCACATTTTGATAGTGTACTAACGGGACCCGATTTAGTTTTTTATTGTACCGTTATGACTGATGTCGACAATCTTAGGCACTCCATTTTTATAGCGAATTGTCTTGTTAGTTTCGCCCGCATCCTTTAACGCCCTCAGCCTCGACTGCAAATCCTTGAAGTACTGCCTTTGTTTGAAAGTCTGATCTTGAGAAATCCGTACTGGTCCAGAGTAACTTGGTTTGTTACGCAGAATCGATAGGGCGTCTTGTTTGGTAGGTAGGGAGACTCTTAACGGTCTGGAGTGTCTTTGAAGCTTTTTGCCCAGTCTCATTGTTTTAATCTTCGGAGTCATTTCGGGCTGGATTATTTTAAAGATGTCCTTAACCAGATCAGCATCCGAACAATTTGTATTATCCGATTCTTCCAGATTGTAACATATAAGACTCGTCGATCTTCTTTCCCTATCCTCTATTTCCTCCATGATATCCATCTCAAGTGATGGAGAAGGAACCGAGGGTTGAGTGTTGACCAGCAAGTTCTCCAGATGGTCCATTCTAGTCGACAAGGAGATTATGTCCTTCTTGATTTGCTCCATATCAGCACGATACATCTCCCGAATTTCTTTACGGAAATCGGCAAACTCCGCGTGTATTAGTTTTTTAATATTGTCTAGGAGATTTGTATCCGTAGATTGAGATGGACCTAACCGACTTCTGCAGTCCGTAAATTGGTTATTAGAATGAGAATGTCCAGTTCGAGGGATGCAAGCCGGATGAGATGCAATGTTGCAGAATTCGCAAATAATGGGTTTGACCACTACAGCAGCGCAGCTTTTGCAAGTCTTTCTCCTGTCCATAGCCACCAACAATTTAAATAAATTTCCGAAACGAATTTTGAACTCGTCTTCATTCACATGTTCGTTAAAGTTTACTTTGACTTCTTCTATTTCTTTATTCTCGCTCAGTGTATTTATCTCTATCTGTGTTTCTGTTTTTTCTATCTGTATTTCTTTCTTTTGAGATATTTGCAGATTTTCATCCTGAATCAATCCGAACTTCTTAATCATGTCTAGACCAATAAGAAAATCTTCAAAATCATTTTTTTCTACAATGAATACATCTATGTATTCCTCTCTTTCAAAAATTTTCACTTTTACGGTTATCAGACCTTTTGTCTGTGTCACACCATTGACTGTTTTTAAAAATATTCTATTGACATCTTCTGTTTTTTCCTTTATCTCAACCAATTTTGAATTTATTAGAGAGACTTGAGAACCTGGATCGTATGTTCCGTTTACCTCTAACTTTCCGTCTAATAATATTTTTACTTTAATCAATGGTGTGATTATTCGTTTTTTTGCTCTGTATTTAACTCTACTTCTATCACTGAGTTGCTTCCAATCACCCTAGCTCCATTGTCATTTTTCTTTTTAAACCAGCATGAATCCTCTGGATGATATCTACTACCTTTGTTCAATTTTTCACAGTTCCTACATGGCTTTTTCTCTTCAGACTTCTTCTTATTGTCTTGTCTTTCTTCCTTCTTTTTCATAAAGCTATTCTTAGTCACTAGATTTTCGCATTTCCTAAGTTCGTGTAGTAGACCGGTTGAATCTTCACAATCTTCTCTATCTATCTTATTTCTAACAAATTCGGGTAATCCTGCTGCTATCAGCATCACTAGAGTCTTTGTACTAATATCATTGTCCATATCTAGCAACAGCTTTTCTTTCTTCATAGCATACTCCATCAGTGAACCTTCTCTGTACCTGTAGGATATAGCGTACACTCCCGTGCTCCATCCTTTGTCCGCAAATGACTCCAAAAATTTCTCCTTCCATTCGGACCACTCAGCTTCTATCGTCAGCGTTGTTAGTGTTGCGGAGTGCCAATCCAAACATGATTTGTCCAGGAACAGTCTCAGTATCTCGATCCTCGTACTGTCTTCGTTGATTTCAAATCTTCTGCATTCCTTCTCAAATGTCTCCAGCCATTGTTTTGCATTTGCGTGTTTGCATACAAACTTTTCAACCATGAATCTCTCTGTGACGTTTTTCAAATTTAGTTGAATTTCTTTCTTCTGTGTGGGTTCCACCGTTTTTGCTTCTACTATCTGTTCTAGATACAGATCGTTGAATATCACATTGCCATCTTCATCGAAATAAGCCTTCTCCATTGCGTCTGTGCATGTAATCCATATCATCCTTTCTTGGCCTCTTTGATTGAGGCTTTTTTTCACTCTTTTATAATTCTCCGTTTTTGTCAGCTCACTGTGACTACTCGCAAACTTTTCAGCTTCTGGCAACACATACCTCTTGTCGTCCTCCGTTGTGATAGAGGTTATGGTAATCACACTTGTCTTTTTGTCGCCTGGTGATGCCACATATTTGAATGCGCGAATCCCAGTTTTCTTGCCATCATAAACAAGAATTGTCGTTTTATAAGACAAGCTTTATGCGGGATGATAAAGTAAACCAAAATATGTTTCTCTGTAAACAAGGTAAAGAAATTATTAAATCGATTCGATTAAATCGATTCGATTAAATCGATATCGATTTAATTAAGGGAAGAGTGAGGGAATTTCTCCATCTAAGTTGCTTAAATTTAAGCGTTTAGATGGAAAGGACCGGATCTCGGTCTAAAGTGGCCTGACGATTGTCAGGAGTGATTGCCAGTTTCGTCGATTAAGAAATTTTATTAAAGTAAAGAAACTTTCTTTATTCATTTTTTAACAACCATTATTTACACTACCTATAACCCTACCTGTAAACAAAGAAACGACAATTAAAGTTTACTGCTATCTCTTCTCTATTTACACTTCTAGTTTTGTTTATAATATTTCTTTTGACACTTTCATTTCTCTCTCTTGCACATGTGCCCTATTTCATCCTGGCTCCTCTCGATTCTTACGGCCATCGAACCTCTCTCTATTGGTGACTACAGCAAGGCGCGCGAGGCATGGAGAGCGCGGCAGGTTCAATTCAAAACGAAGAAAGTACAATACTTTCTTTACAAATATTTAGACGCCGGAACTGTTGCCAAAACCTATAAAAACTGTTGGAAATATGCGAGAACTATCGAGAACTGTCAAAAAGTCGATCGGAACTGCCTGCGATTCAGGACTTTACTCTTGTGTGCGGTGCCAGCAATCACAGTAAAAAATTGTTAAAAAAATATTTAGAGGTCGAAACTGTTGCTAAAACCTATAAAAACTGTTGGAACTATGCGAGAACTATCGAGAACTGTCAAAAAGTCGGTCGGAACTGCCTGCGATTCATGACTTTACTCTTGTGTGCGGTGCAGGCGGTCACAGTAAAAAATTGTTAAAAAAATATTTAGAGGCCGAAACTGTTGCCAAAACCTATAAAAACTGTTGGAAATATGCGAGAACTATCGAGAACTGTCAAAAAGTAGATCGGAACTGCCTGCGATTCATGACTTTACTCTTGTGTGCGGTGCAGGCGGTCACAGTAAAAAATTGTTAAAAAAATATTTAGAGGCCGGAACTGTTGCTAAAACCTATAAAAACTGTTGGAACTATGCGAGAACCATCAAGAACTGTCAAAAAGTCGATCGGAACTGCCTGCAATTCATGACTTTACTCTTGTGTGCGGTGCAGGCGGTCACAGTAAAAAATTGTTAAAAAAATATTTAGAGGCCGGAACTGTTGCTAAAACCTATAAAAACTGTTGGAACTATGCGAGAACTATCGAGAACTGTCAAAAAGTCGATCGGAACTGCCTGCGATTCATGATTTTACTCTTGTGTGCGGTGCAGGCGGTCACAGTAAAAAATTGTTAAAAAAATATTTAGAGGCCGGAACTGTTGCTAAAACCTGTAAAAACTGTTGGAACTATGCGAGAACTATCGAGAACTGTCAAAAAGTCGATCGGAACTGCCTGCGATTCATGACTTTACTCTTGTGTGCGGTGCAGGCGGTCACAGTAAAAAATTGTTAAAAAAATATTTAGAGGCCGGAACTGTTGCTAAAATCTATCAGGAACTGTAGAACTCTTCGAGAACTATAGAATTCCATGATAAAAATCAATTTTTTTGAAACTTGAGGTGCCAGCGGTCAGATAAAAAATTTATTTAAAAATACTTAAAGACCAGAACTATCGCTAAAACTTATCAGGAACTATAGAACTCTTCGAGAATTATAGAATTCCGTGATAAAAATCAATATTTTCGAAACTTGAGGTGCCACGGGAAGTTAGCACCTCATTTTTTTCAATCGTTATATTTTTATCTAAATCGATGGAACTATTTCTGAAATCTATCAGGAACTGTAGAACTATTGTGGGTGCAAATGGAACTCTTAATAAAATGTCCGATTTTTGAAAATGAGGTGCCAACTTCACAGTGGCGAATTGCTTCCTCCCCCACCCTATTCGCCAGATCTAGCTCCCAGCGACTTTTTCCTATTTCCTAATTTTAAAAAATATCTCGGGGGAAAAAATATAAGTCAAATGCTGAGGTGGAAAACGCTGTAAACCAGTATTTTTTAGGTTTAAACGATCAATTTTTTTCTGACGGTTTAAAAGAATGGGAGAAACGTTGGACCAAATGTATCGAGTTGCAGGGAGACTACGTTGAGAAATAAATTTTGTTTTGCTTCAAAATATGTGTTTTTCTTAAAAAGGCCAGAAACTTTTCAAATAGCCCTCGTATTTGTATTTCTTTTTATTATTTATATTTTTCGACTAATCTAAGACATTTTAAATTCTATATTTTTTCTTTATAAGCTAACGCTGCGGAAAACTCGCCTTAAAAATTAAGAAGTGAGCGCGCAAAGTTATTCGCTAGCGCGCACGTAACCGTACGGAAGCGAGTAACGTTTATCGATAAACCGTCGTTTCATCAATACCGGTTTTTGTCTCGTGGCGAGTCACAATTTCGTGAAACGCGGTACGGCGAATTGCGTTAAAATGCAAGTTTATCGTTGACGGTTTTCCTTCTTCTTCTTCTTCTTCCCCTTGGCTTTCTCTCTCCCTGTTTATTATTAATTCTCTAATGCTATTAAAATTTACGACTAACGAGTTATTGTAATTTAAAGTTACATACCTCGTGTGTACGCTCTTCCGGCGTGCAGACGACGTACGCGTAAAATTTCGGGCCGCCCGACACGAACGACTTGATATAACTATCGCGACCGTAGCTCTCGAGTTCGTCCGTCATATCACCGAGAAAATTTCCCGTGCGCGGTACGTATTCGTTCGGATCGCCTGTACTTAGATATATACACGAGTCGGTATCGTAATATAAAACACGTTTATCCAGCAGTTCGAGATACTCGTACAACTTTAGGCGCGCTTGTGCCGTCGTGTACGCTGCGATCACGACGTTCGTCGAGGGGGAAGACATGACCGACTCTTCTCACAGCCGCCACGAAACGTACATCACCTCGTCGTTAACGGGTAAAATGTCGCTTATTTCGTGCTCGGAACTCGTGAGCAGTCGCGAAGCGCTGGTAGGATTTCACGATCTCGGTGTTCGGCTGATTAGCGCGCTGCCCGAATTTCCCCCAAAACGAATTTAAACAGAGTTTCGCGACCGAGCGTAAACCGGGATTGCGAGCGATGTTATTACTATCGAGCGCGATGCCCTCGGTTTTCTCGTATTCCCGCAGATAACGCTCCTTAGACTCGTCATCCACGCATTTGCTCGGCCATCCGCTGGCTTCTTGCTTCAATTGTAAGAACGAGTTTATATACTCAGTGAATAATCCGCCCTGCCGCGTACCAGGGTCGTGTCGCGTAACTCTGTATTGCTAAATTTCGCTCACGGCCGTCACGAGATAACCTTTCTCGACAGCTTTGCGCAATTCGCACGATACCCAGGTACCCTCGAATTCACAATCGATCTGGTGATCGTGAGTGCACGAGGCCTGCGAGAACGTTTCGCAGCAACTTCGACACAACGCGAACAATAATTTTCCGCGTACGCGATACGGGAGTACAGGGTGAAAGAGATCGCGCGGCGGTAGTACTCTGCAGCGAACGAGACCCTCGACCGATTCGAAATTATAATTCAGCCCCGCCCCGATTAACGCGGAATATTCCTGGCCGATGAAGATATCGGGTTGGCCGATCGGGAAAGCGCCGGTTTTCAATACGTAGGGGTATAGCGAGCATACGTCGACGTAGCGTATTCTCTCCGCACCCTTAATTTTGCAGCGCGTGGCTATATTTCCCGTGCGCCCGCCAGAAAACGCGTCGCGAGGCTCAAGAGGTGAGAGTTTCAGCAACGGGTGATTCTCGAAAAAATCTTGCATCTCGCGATTTTCGCGCGTCTCACGGTCGAAGGCACACTCCGATTTCTCCATCATGCGATAGCCCTGTTTTCGAAAACGCCACGTCCTCGTGAGAGTCCGCTCGTAGCGCGACTCGATCGTGTCTTCGCGATTCGCGGTCGAGAGCGCTCTGTCGCGATTCACCCGAAAGCACGTCGGGCACCCGTGCCAGAAACAACCGTGACATTGACGCACGTGACGACGCGTCAGTCTCGCCTCCGACACTGTCTCGTACTTCTCGTAGTACCCGTCGACGGGTGTGCCTTTGATTCGGTACTCGCGACCTTGCCCCACGTGGATTATTGGATGACCGAGCTCGCGCTCCATCCACACTAACCAGCGCAGAGCTTTACGAGACTGGTTATCCGCGTTCCTGTATCCTCCCGCTGGAATGATACTTATTTCCTTTTCGCGCAAAAAGTTTTTGTGAAACACACGCATGCAGGTGGAAGCGATAGTTGTGCACTCTTCGAACGGGCACACGTTCCCGCGTTCTAAAAAGAACGTCCTGAATGCCATACACGCGCGCCGTAGAATATCCACGTCGTTACGGCAATAGCGAATTATCTCTTCTTGAAAATTAAAAATTGTTGAACTGAGCCTTCTCTGTTTCGTTAGCGGGAAGTAGTGATGCTGAAATGAGGCAGGTTAACAAGTCTATACTGCTTCACTTTACTTTAACACTCTCTGATTTATTCCGATTAAAAGAATAACGACTTGCTCATGAGCCGGTAGAGATAGAACTGAACTTAAGTAAGTATATAGAAATAAAACTCGACTCTCAAAAATGCAAAACCCGGCCATAGACTATAATATATTAGTGACAACATCGCCGTTGCCGAATTCAGCCGCTAACTAGATCGCGACCCTAGCGCCACACTTCTGTGTGATTGCTATATCCAACACTCCTCCTCAATCACACAAGACCGCAACCTTCTCGTAATGTCTTGAACCGATGTGCTGGTAGTGGCTTGGTGAGTAGATCCGCCAGAGTAGCCTCTGTTGGACAGTACTTGCATTGCACGTCCCCCTTGTTGACGAAGTCCTTCACAAAATGATACCTAGTATCGATATGTTTAGTGCGGTTTGACAGCTTCTCCTCCTCAATGAGTTTGAGGCAGCTCTGGTTGTCCTCATAGATAGTGATTGCTCCGCCAACTGGATGCTTCATGTCATCTAAAATTCGATGTAGCCATAAAGCCTCCTGACAAGCGCTGGACAGAGCAACGAATTCCGCCTCAGTTGTTGATAGAGCCACACACGTCTGCTTCCGACATGCCCAGCTCACGACTCCGCCATTGACCAGAAATATGTAGCCACTGTTTGATTTCCGGTCTGCCTTGCTTTCAGCCCAATTTGCATCTGCGTAGCCGAAAACAAACTCCCTATTTACTGCCTTGCCCAACGTCAGCTTCAACTTGGAACTGCCAACCAGATATTTGACAATTCGTTCCAGTCACGTTGCGTTAATGACTTTTTGTGCCAGGATTGACACGCTCGTTGATATGTCCGGTCGAGTGCACACCGAAATGTAGAGCAGACACCCGATCAGACGTTGATAGTTTGCGTTGTTAAGAAAAACCTCCGTTTCGTCCTTTGATTTGTCGTAGTTTGGGTCGATTGGCATGTTTGATGCCTTGGCTTCATTCAACCCAAACAATGATACTACTTGATGGATGTAGTTCGTCTGACAGATTTGATAATATCCATCCGGATTCTTATCGATCTCCAATCCCAAATAGTACCGGATCTCGCCAAGGTCCTGCATCTCGAATTCCGAAGAAAGTGCTTTCTTCACTGATTCGATCACTCGAAGCTCCTTACTTGCAATGACCAAATCATCCACATAAATGAGTATAAAGCACCACTTTTCGCTCAGCTTCGCTGAATACATGCACGGATCTACATTGCCTTGGATGAACCCGATCTTCTCCAGTGCGTCATGAATTGCCTCATTCCACAAACTACAATAGCTGCCTGCTTGAGTCCGTGTATGCTTCTCTTGAGAAAGCAGACAAGATCCAATTTGCCTTCTCGCTCATATCCTGGCGGCTGTTTCATATAAATTTTTTCTTTCAGTCTTCCATTAAAAAAAGCCGTTTTTGCATCCCAGTGAAACACCAGCATGCCCTGTTCCGCCGCAATTGTTAAGAGAATTCGGAATGTTGTTTGCTTCACCACGGGAGCGAACACCTGATCGTAGTCTGTCCCATATTTTTGCGAGAATCCTTAGGCGACTAACCGCGCCTTAAAACACTTGATGCTCCCATCCGCATTTGTCTTTAACTTGAAAATCCACTTACATCCTACTGGCTTTCTATCGCTCGGCAGCTCACACAGCTCCCACGTTCCATTCTTCATCAGCGAGTCCATCTCGCTGTCCATGGCCTTGATCCATTCGGCCTTCTGTTCGCTAGCCATAACCTCGGCCAACGTCTTTGGTTCTGCTACTTGAATGTTTACTGTATTGATTTCCTCAATAAAGCGACGAGGAGGGACGCCCTTATTTGCGCGTTGTGAGACGTGTACCTGTTATTGCCGCTCTGCTTCGTCTTCTTCATCACCTGATTGATCTGCTTGCTCGTCCGCTGATTCGTACTCCGAATCGCTGTTCCACTCACGAATATCGTTCCACTCCTCCTGAACGATCACTGGTTCTGGATCTTGCTCGCTTAGGTCGATCTCGATGCTGTCTGACTCGTCCACTGAAATTGTTTGCCCTTCGGATAAATCGATGTTAACCCTTAATGCTGAAAACATTTTGCTGTTAAAGCGCACGTCCCGACTGATGACCATCTTCTTTCGAATCGGATCGTAGCACCTGTATGCCTTGGAGTGCTCGTCATAGCCAACGAAGATCGTTGGTGCCGCCACGTTGTCCAATTTGCGTCACTTCTCTGAGGGTATGTGAACAAAACATTTAATTCCAAAAATTGCAAGATGTTTCGTACCTGGCTTGCTTCCAGTCCACAGTTCATGCGGTGTTCTGTCAACTGCCCGGGAAGGTGAACGATTCTGGATATAATTAGTTGTGTTCACCGCCTCTGCCCAAAAACTGTATGGCAGCCCGGCCTCAAGAAGCATACACCTCGCCATCTCGATGAGCGTCCGGTTTTTCCGTTCCGCCACACCATTCTGCTGTGGCGTGTACGGCGCTGTATACTGCATTCGGATTCCTTCGCTTTTCAGCATTCCGATGACCCGTTTCCCGACATACTCTCCTCCCCGATCCGACCTGATCACTTTAGGTTTACCCGCAAACATAGTTTTCACCATTTCTATATACTCCTTCAGCTTGATTTCAACCTCTGACTTCTGCTTAATCAAGTAAATTACTGTGTACCTGGTAAAGTCGTCGATGAATGTGAGCACGTAACGCATCCCACTTGGTGATACTGTCTGCATGGGTCCGCAAACGTCTGTATGGATAAGATCGAGCGGCGTTGTCGATTTGCTTGATGGCTGTTTCGGGGATTTTATGCGCGTCAATTTTCCTTGAGCACACACTTCACAAAATGTCTTAATGTCACAGTTTTTAATCGCCATGTCATTGGTCAGTTCTTTCGAACACACCTTACTGCTTCTGGATCACGGTGGCCAAAGACTCGATGCCAATAGTGGATGCACTTCGATTTGTGTTCACTGACCGCACATGCCCTTATTGGTTCACGTAATCGGAATAAATTTGAATGTTCGTCCGCAATTCCGATCTTTCTGTCTTTATACGAGATTTTACACGCGCCCGGTATGAAATTCACTTTATAACCGTTGTCTAAAAGTTTCTTTACCGACAATAAGTTTCCGTCAATATCCGGAGCGTACATTACTTCCGAGACTCTAGCCCGCGATTCAACGCCATCTGCATTTACGAACCGAATCATGCATGTTCCTTCGCCTTTTACGCTCACTTTTTCACCGTTCGCGACGTTGAGATTATTGCGCACTGTCTTATCAAGTGACACAAAGTACCGTTCATCGCTCGCTATATGGCACGTGGCCCCCGAATCAATAATCCAACCTGCATGACTGTCAGCCGTAACCATGAACAAAAATTCCTGGTTTTGTTCCACTTTATTGAGCTTCTCTGGTTTCGGCGCCTTATTTTCTTTATCCTGCTTTTCCTTTGTCTTCGTTTCCTTATTCTGCTTTTCTTTCCAGGTTTTGTATCGCGTGCAATCGCGCTTCATGTGCCCACTTTTCTTGAAGAAGAAACATGTTGTGCTTCTATCCGTTGTCTTCAATACCGCTTCACCGCCATCGCCGCCATGCGCTTCCTTTTGGCGATTGTTCGGGCGTCGATTTATGACGGTCGCCCTGACGCTGAATTCTGCTCAGAGTTGAGCAAGAAGCGTGAATAACGCGAGTCGTAAGTTCGCGGGAGGGATAAAGAGGAAGGCACTCGGAAAACACAGATTCTTCCACGAGATATAGTCTTTATTTCAAGAACGGAAAAGACGCGAGGGGGAACCACGGATCGTGCCCCGAGAATTCGGAAATCTTCTTATTCGTTCGTATTTCTCTGCCATATATCGCGAACGGAAATCTTGCCTCAGCTTCTCGCATCGAAGCTTCTCGCGGAGCGGAGATCTTGTACGCGTCGAAAGGATATCTTGAACGCGAGGCAGAAGAACGCGCGAGCGGAGCACGAACTGAAGTTTTCGGCCCCCTCGCCAAATAGCACAATTAGAAAAATAAGATAAATATTAGGAGTCCGCACTTTAAGACAAAGCGGACGAATAGCGATTCACGACGCGATGTAAGAGAGACTGAGCCGTGTTGTTCTTAGATGAGGAATGCTACGCGGCGACTTTTGGCGACGAATTTCGACCACGATTTGACGCTACGCATCCTCAGCAACGACTGACTGTTCGGCGAGCGAGTTCTTCGTTTTACTCCCGAGGGTTGTTTTTCAGGAACGAACGAGCGATGAGAGCTGAAGCGCTATTCGTCCGTATAGTCACATCACGCGTCAAAACAGCCGTTTCCGTGCTTCGACAATAACGGGGGACGCGTGTTGCGGACAAAGTCGCAAGAGCTTGAACGTGCTAACCGTCGAGACTTCTCGACGTTAAATATAAACATATTTTCGAGCCGATGTTTCGCGCAGAAGAGTTCGGTTGTATTCCGCGAGCAACTTCGATTGCACCAAGCTCAAAGTCAGGTCTGCCTCCGGCCTTGTTTCGAGCGCCGTGACCAGCGTGTCGTAGCTTCTTGGCAGGCTGCTTAATATCATGCCGACGATCCAACTGTCAGAAAGCTCTTCACCGAGATCTGTTAATTTCTGAAATAGATCCGTTAGATTGGTCAAATGATCATCCATGTTGCCACTTTCTTCCATTTTACTACAGCAAACACGCCGAATCAGAGTCACTTTATTGCTCAGCGTGTCCTTTTCATGGTACGCCTTGAGTGCGTGCCATGCCTTCTTCGCTGTCGTCGAGTTCCTTATATGGCACAATTGACTGTCGTCGACCAAAAGTCCTATCCATCTGCGCGCTTGATCGTCTCGCTGTTGCCATGCGGCAATCTGTTCTGCATTTCTGCCATCCGCTCCTGCCACTGGTTTGTCCTCACTCACTACGCTCCACAATTTTTCTTTCATGAGTAACATCTCCATCCTGTATTTCCACACGAAGTAATTTTGTCCGTTTAACTTCGCTATGGTTGTCTTCGTTACGTCCGCCATGTTTGCCGTGTCGAGAAAAAAAAAGTCAAAGAATGACAGTTAATCCGCCAATGATTGTTTAAAACAGGAGCTTTTATTAATTCGACGCAATTGGCAATAATCAAATAATTATCGTTTACACAACGTTTCGACCCTGGGGATTGGGTCCTTCTCAAGTGACTAACTGCAATCATTAACACCAGGACAAATTTAACAAAAGATCTAACAGTAAAATCAAGGAAAAACAGAGATGTCGTACCTATAAGCTGGCATAGAGCTAGGCTCTCCCGTGAGCCGCAACGCGAAACACAGATTTAACAAGTACAATAGCCATTACCAGAAAACCATGTTGAGTCTTGAGATTAGGGATTTAAACCATCATATAAAATTTTTGAACTCTGAGATTAGTCACATTCAGGAGCGCTTGGCGGCTTGCTTACCAGCACGTTTTCTGGATGAGTTTTATGATGATAATAGACGAAAAATCAAAAAATTGGATTATATTGCTAAAAGTAACGCTATTGATAAGTTTAATAGATTATTCAATAAACATAACTTGTACGATTCGTTTTTCAACAATGACAGATCAAAATGGTCTATTAACATCAGCGGTAAGGCTGTTCCCGACAACGTGTTGCGATTTTTGAGTCTTGGTGAAAAGTTCGGCCTACCGATCGTTCACTCGGATAAAAGAGATTGATCACGCACCGCCGTAGATATAATAAAAAACCTCGAGGTCAATAGCCATAGGATACCACGTAATGTTATCAATCCGATACGTAACTCCATCGCAAATTCCTTGCAAGCCTTTCTAAATAAGCCCGTACACATTAGCTATATCGATCGATTTATTCTAAAAGAATTTAAGGCATGTAAAAGATTTTTGCGGGATAACGACGATGTTTTCGTGACTAAGGCGGACAAAGGTCAGGTCACGGTTCTCATGGACAAAAGCGATTATACTAACCGAATGACTGACTTTCTTAACGATGAGTCCACGTATAAAAAATTGAACAGGGATCCGATAAGAAAGATAACTACTAAACTTGACGAACTTGTGAAGTTTTGGCATGACAATGACATCGTTGACGATCCTACTTACTATAAATTAAAGTGCACAAATGGTAACCTCCCACGATGTTACGGGCTGCCAAAGATTCATAAGACTGGCTTTCCTCTACGCATAATCGTCTCAGCCATTGGAAGTCCGCTTTATAACGTAGCAAGCTATCTGCATTCTATCTTACATAGTTCTGTGCGCCGACCTAACTCTTACATCAAAGATAGGTGGTCATTCGCGAGGAAAATAAAGGATCTAAAGATCAACGACGACCAGATCTTAGTATCACTCGACGTCACGGCTCTTTGCACTAACATTCCGAAGGAGTTGGTCTTCAGGGCTATAGAAAATAGATGGAGCGAGATTTCGTTCAACACTAAGCTTAGCTTACAGCAATTCTTGCATGCCATCGATCTTGTCCTGAGTTCCACTAGCTTCTCCTTTAATGGCCAGGTATATGAACAAATATTCGGCAGCCCGATGGGTTCCCCTCTTTCCTCGATCCTCGCTGACATTGTCATGGATGATCTGGAAACTCGCTGTTTAAATGCACTTGGTTTTGTCATAGCGATCTTTTTTCGATATGTGGATGATATCTTCGCTGTTGTACCCCGAGGCGAGCTTGATAACGTGCTCGACGTTTTTAATGGCTACCACCCCCGCCTTAAATTCACACACGAAGTAGAGAACAACGACTCTCTCCCGTTTTTGGATACGTTAGTTACCAGGGAAGGTAATAATTTATTAACTAATTGGTACCGTAAACCCACTTTCTCCGGCAGGTACATCAATTTTTTCTCGAGTCACCCGTTTAAGTACAAAATCAACACCATAAACAGCCTCACTGACCGCGCGGTCCTACTCTCAGACAAACGCTTCCACCGAGAGAACATTGAGACAGTAAGAACAATCCTCCTCAATAATTCCTTCCCTGATAACTTAATCAATAGACGCATCAATAATAGATTAAAACAGCTCTGTCACCCACGCGATAACGATGATAATGAACGCACCAACGTTTTTGATGCTCGGAGATACATGGCCTTACCTTTCGTCAAGGGTCTCAGCGAGGATATACAATTCACACTAAATAAAGTAGGCCTCGACACTGTGTACACCATCCCGAAGAAGCTTGACGTAATAATTAGGAAGGGAAAAGATAAACTTAATAAGGACCGCGAAACCGAACCTATTTATAGAATAAATTGTGGCAATTGCGATGCATCTTATATCGGGCAGACGAAGCGATATCTGAAAACGCGGATAAATGAGCACCTGAATGACATCAGGAAAGATGTGGGATGCCGTTCGGTTGTGAGCGAGCACCGTTTGTCTTACGGACATGACTTTAAATGGTCGGAAGTAGACATACTGCATAAGGAAAAGAATGTCAGGAAGCGAGAAATAGCTGAAATGTTCTTTATTAAAAATCAAGTAAATACCATCAACCTACAAAAGGACACTGAAAATCTAAATGCTATATACGACAAATTCATATCGAGTGTATGAACCCGTCATGTTTACTCTTATAACCTTACAGCGTTCCTGATTCTATTACAGTTGCGTGCTCGCTCTCGGCCGATCGCCGTCTTTTTAAATGTGTTACTCCGCTCGCTTTATGCGCCGTGCTTCTTAACAATGAAATTTTGCATCAACGTGCTCCGCGAGTTTGAACATGTAATTATCCGTTTTTTATACTTTTTGTTATCTCTTTTATACTTTTTAATGGAAAGGATTTTCAATTTAGCTTGACACGACTTTTTCGGTCAAAATCGTCCTAATCTAGATGTTCACGGGAGAGCCTAGCTCTATGCCAGCTTATAGGTACGACATCTCTGTTTTTCCTTGATTTTACTGTTAGATCTTTTGTTAAAGGACCCCGCACTAATTATATGGGAAATTGGATCTCGGTAAAATCGGCTAATTTTTTAATATGTTGTAGCTTATGACCTACTGAACAAAAAATGTAATGGGCACAAAGCTAAATAATGGACAGTTTTTGAGCTACAGCCAGTCAAACACGAAAAATTCGGGTCTGCGCGAGTACTATATCCCTACTCTTGGCATAACACAGGACCAACGACATGGACGTGGTAGGGGGCTGGTCCCGTGTGTGTGTGTTTGTGTGTGTGTGTGTGTGTGTGTGTGTGTGTGTGTGCGTGTGTGTGCGTGTGTGTGTGTTCGCGCAAGCGCGCGACACTCGCACCTTTATAAATAGTCCGGGAGCCAGTAAACATTCTTGACACTTATTTTTGTAGTCAGTGAATTTAGATAGGATTGTTTCTTTAGTGATGCTAATTAACAAATCGCAAGTCTGGCTACAATTTTTCGCTGCATCAAGCCAGGGAGTGCAAAAAAATACAAAGGGGTGGCACTTATTTTTGCACTAATGAAGTTTTTTCTACTAATGAGTGTTATCCTAACAGTCAGTAAAAAAGCAGTCTGGATGATCTGCAGGTATGGCAAATAAGCCTGGCACGTGAATAATTGTTGGTGCAGCGGAAAATCGTAGCCAGACTTCCGATTTGTTAATTAGCATCACTAAGGAAACAATCCTATCTAAATTCACTGACTACAAAAATAATTGTCAAAAATGTTTACTGGCTCCCGGACTATTTATAAAGGTGCGAGTGTCGCGCGCTTGCGCGAACACACACACACACAGGCAAACGCACACGCGCGCGCGCGCACACACACCACACACAAACACACATACACACGCACACACACACACGGGACCAGCCCCCTACCACGTCCATGTCGTTGGTCCTGGGTTATGCCAAGAGTAGGGATATAGTACTCGCGCAGACCCGAATTTTTCGTGTTTGACTGGCTGTAGCTCAAAAACTGTCCATTATTTAGCTTTGTGCCCATTACATTTTTTGTTCAGTAGGTCATAAGCTACAACATATTAAAAAATTAGCCGATTTTACCGAGATCCAATTTCCCATATAATTAGTGCGGGGTCCTTTGTCCTGGTGTTAATGATTGCAGTTAGTCACTTGAGAAGGACCCAATCCCCAGGGTCGAAACGTTGTGTAAACGATAATTATTTGATTATTGCCAATTGCGTCGAATTGAGAAAAAAAAACACTTTATGCACGCACAAAATCTGGGCCCATAACCTGTTGAACTGAGCCTTCTCTGTTTCGTTAGCGGGAAGTAGTGATGCTGAAATGAGGCAGGTTAACAAGTCTATACTGCTTCACTTTACTTTAACACTCTCTGATTTATTCCGATTAAAAGAATAACGACTTGCTCATGAGCCGGTAGAGACAGAACTGAACTTAAGTAAGTATATAGAAATAAAACTCGACTCTCAAAAATGCCAAACCCGGCCATAGACTATAATTAATTAGTGACAACATCACCGTTGCCGAATTCAGCCACTAACTAGATCGCGACCCTAGCGCCATACTTCTGTGTGATTGCTATATCCAACAAAAACGTAGTTTTAACGGACCAGCTCCGCGTGCCACGTTAGAAACTGTTCGCGTTCCTCGGCTTTCATTTGTTCGGGCGAGTAATATCGCGCGTCGGGTATCGGACCGATATACGTTTGATTCTCGAGAGTATTGAATAGGTGCGGAAAAATTCCCTTCTCCGACGTACCCTGCAGCCCAAAAGCTTTAGGTAACTCGGATAATCTCATCGGCATGTAATTCACGCTATCGATGAATTTGGTACACCCGACCGTCATTACGATAATTTTTGTTCCGTTAAAAATCACACGAGGTTCTTCCGTCGTTTTCCCGTTCTCTACCAAGTACTTTAAGATAAACTGCGCGTCGAACGCTTTCGCGTTATGCGCGATACAAATAATTTTATAAAACATTTCGTCGGGCGCGTAACGAAATCGACAAACTATTTCACCGGATCGTGACGAAATATGAATTCACGCACTCCGCACGAACATTGCACCGTCGCGTCGTCTATCGCCGCGCACTTCTCGCAAATTTGCTGCGCGACGCAAACAGTCGGCACGTGAATCTTAGTGTTCCAGCAGCCCTCAAGCGCCTCGTCTTGGCGCGTTTCGAAATCGTAAAACACGAAAGCGACGCGAACTTTGCCGGGTTTGTTATTCGCTAACGCATTGATACGCGGCTTTTCTCGCGCAGCGCTAGTACCAGGCTGCGGATACTTGCAGTAGCGAAACGAGGCGGTGCATTACAGATTCTACCGTTGCTGGGAGTTTTCGGTTCTCTGACAAGCTGGGCGGCGGAAGTGGCCAAAGCCGTGAACGGTAACAAAGCTGCGTGGCGTCAGCTAGAAGAGATGCAACGTCACAATCGCGCCATGGAAGGTCGCGGACTTCATCTCGCTCCGTACAAACGCGGACGGAAAGTAACATCGAAGAAGAGGAAAGGGAAAAAAAACGTCAAAAACGGGTGCAACTACCAACGTACAACTGCAACAACTGGCAAAGCGTATGCGCATTCCGTATTTTAGAGGTGTTTTTATGTGTGATTCGTTACCGATCGGTGGCATACGTCGATATGAGAGCGGTATTGTAAATTTGGACAATACAGCGGGTCCTGGTACTCATTGGGTGGCATACGCAAACAGGGAAAACCGCGTGATGTATTTCGACAGTTTTGGTAATCTTCGACCGCCGAACGAATTGGTGCGATATTTCGGACGCAGCGTGACAAAGATAGAGTACAATCGCACACCCGTTCAAAATTACAAGCAGAGCATCTGCGGACAATTGTGTCTGCAATTTCTTCAGACGATCGACGACAATCTGCGAAAATTTAAAGCCTGACGGTGCCCGTGGAGACTCAGTGTTCGTTAAACGGTTTTCCCGATATGTCTATGACGTTCACGCTGACCGGGAAGAGCAGCATCCTCGCGGTGCACTACCTCCCATAGATTCGAGCGATGGTGACTACGAGCTCGGTCTAACAGTTTTTGAGACTTATCACACGATACCGAACGTAAATTCCTCGAATAATAAATTCTATTTCGACGAGGATGACACGGAAATTACGATTCCCGAGGGATTGTACGAGATACGAGCCTTAAATGAGTTTTTGAAACGTGCAATTTAACGGAAACGCTCGCGACGCGTAGTTCGTTCCAGCGATCGCGATGATCGTACGTCGGTCGCGGATATCGCGCGAGAGAAGACCGTTCGCGCGAACGACGACGAGGACGAGGCTGTAAAATACCCGATAGTGCTCCGTGCTAATCACAACACAATGAAAAGCGAGATCAATTGCGCTTTCAGAGTAAACTTTAGCAAACTCAACAACATTGGATCGCTGCTGGGATTCTCGTCGAAGCGTATATTGCAGCCGGGAAAATGGCACCAATCGGATCTACCGATTAATATTATCAACATAAACATAATCCGCATAGAGTGTAACGTGACCGCGGGCGCGTACAGCAACGGTAAACGCGTTCATACGATACATGAATTTTCTCCGAGCGTGCCACCAGGATATAAGATATCGGAAACGCCGGCGCAGATTATTTATCTGCCTATCATCGCGCGGAGCATTACGGATCTAACGATACGCGTCGTGGATCAAGACGGACGATTGCTCGATTTCCGAGGAGAAGAGATCGCCGTCAGATTGCACGTACGACGGCGACAGCGATAACGCGCTTGAGTGTGCGCGACGTATGAGATGCAAGTGTTGAACGACTCAGAGCACGCGAGAGATAAGACTATCCACACTACGGTAGTGACCAACGATATTATTCGATCATTACCATTATCATCGTCGTCAGGTTACGCTAAAAACACGAAGAAGGAGCTGAAGGCATCAAACGTTGAATTTTTACAATCTTTGGGATTCGCAGTGCGAAACATCTGAAAAACATGATCGACATCCTTAACTTTGGAGGCGAGCCGGTCTTTGACGATCGCATCGTCAAGATCGAAATTCACACGTACAACCCGTACGCCAACACAATGTTTGAGCATAGCGACGAGATACGAATACCCATACAACAACAGAATCTGTATACGTTGCCGTGCGAAAGTTTTCTTTACGTTGAAGGAATATTGAGAATAAAGAAAAGGAACGACGACGCCTTGCAGGCAACGCTTGTGAATAATTGCGTGGCGTTCATGTTTGATGAAATTAGATATGAACTCAACGGTGTGGAGATTGATCGCAATAGAAACGTTTGGATAACCAGTACTATCAAGAACTATGTATCGCTGACGTACGACAGTGCTTCGATCATGCGGAATGCTGTATGGGACGTTTTATCGGCCATACCGGAAGGATATTCCAACTTCTGCGTACCGCTCAAGACATTGCTGGGCTTTTGCGAAGATTACAAACGCGTGGTTGTTAACGCTCACGAATTAATTTTGATACCAGCGCGTAGCGACAATAATTGCATTGTTTGAAATCCGACGACGAAGCCTGAAATCGAATTGTTTAAAGTACAGTGGCGAATGCCTCACGTTACGTTGAACGAGGTCAATAAGCTGTCGACCTTGGAAAACGGGCGATATTTGAGTATGAGTTTCCGTTCATGGGATCTGTACGAGTATCCCATGCTGCAGAGCACGACCAAGCATTCATGGGCCGTCAAGACTGCGACTCAGCTAGAAAAGCCGCGATACGTCATCTTTGCTCTCCAAACTGGTCGAAAGAATGTTATGTCTCGAGATGCTAGTCGATTCGACCACTGTAACTTGACCAACGTGATACTTTATCTAAACTCTGAATTTTATCCGTACGATGACATGAATCTATACATTGACAAAATGCATTGATATGTATGCACGTTTCCGTAAAGCTTATTACGGATTCGACTGCTTTGAAACGTTGTTCACCGTAACGCAAGGACCTTTTGTGGTCATTGATTGCTCGGGACAGAACGAGTTTGTCAAGAGCACGACCGTGGATGTGCGAATAGAATTTGACTGCAAAGAGAATGTACCCGCGAATACTACCGCCTATTGTCTCATCTTGCATGATCGCGTAATCGAATACAGCCCGTTGTCGAACGTGGTGCGCAAGATAACGTAAATTACACTGTCTGCAAAATATTTCGATATAAGAGAGACAGATGCATCGCGATAAGGTATAGTACAGATCGCCCCTTCGTTGCGTCATGATCGTGCCTACGTTTGTCGATCTGCAAGGATTCACCGTCGGGGTGAAATTTGTCGTGAAGGAGGTAGCGGTGCTGCGAAAGGGGACTGTCCTGGCGCATTACATTTTTACATACCCCATGCCGTGGAGTCTCCTCACAAAATCCGACAAGTCGTGTGCTTCCTGGTTGATTAAGAATCACCATGGATTACGATGGGAAGATGGAAACGTGCCGTACAGCATGGTGAGACGCCTACTTACATCGGCCGTGCTTGGTATAGAAGAGGATGATGATGGCGAGACGCCGCCGACTCTCGTGTACGTCAAGTGATGCCTGAAACAAGAATGGCTGGTGAATCTGCTTGAGAATTATGCGAGAAAAAACCTGATCGTCGAGACTCTCGATGCGGATTACGAAGACATCGAATCTTTAAATAATCTAGATGATACTAATACTATGCGATGCGGAAAACATGTTAAGAATTGCGCATTACAAAATGTATTAAAAATATTTAACTGGTGGTCACGCCAGAAAGAATTGAAATTTTTTTTTTAAATAAATTATATGAATTTTAAAATGTTTTATTTCCTTCTCCCCTTCCCCATTAGTTGTTAAATGTTAGCGTTCTTTGTGTATTTTTTAAGTGTCAAGTGCCTTCTCCTCCCCTCTCCTAAATTCCAGAGCGCGGACTGCGCGAAGCATTAATCCCCCTCCACCATTACATTGTAGTTTTGGAGAAGGGCGGGTGTTGCCGCGTATATGTATGTACTCTGTTAATTTTATACGATCCGTCTCGTATTGGCCGCTTGTGGGAACGGTTCCCTTGTCATAACCGAGAGAGAAAATGTATTCCGCTGAAAAAAGCAGCAGCAGCAACAGCGGCGGCATACGCATGAACTATTACGTGCCGATTCGCGATGCTGAAACTCCATCGAGTGGGAACAAGTAAGTTTCGTTTTTTAATTTATTTCAATTATAGATTGCAAACTAATTGTATATGCTATCGATGAAATTATGCGTGATGCCTTGAGAGAGAAATCTATTGATGTATGTGGGTCACATGATCCCTTCTTTAAACAGGGATATGACGTAGTAGGTTAATGAATAAATGTATAATAATATGGTAATAAAATTTTAAATTTTGTTTTTCTTCCACATCCTCCTCTATTCCTTATTTAAATTATGATTACATGCGATTTATTATAAAGGGTATAGCAGGATAAGAGGGGAGCTAGCGGCCCCCAAACAAAATTAATTTGGATTAGGGGCAACTTGAAGGTATCATTGAAAACATTATCTGTGGAGAATTCCATATCTCTATCTCATCCATTGCCGGAATATCATAAAATACGTATTTCTCACATTTTATTTTTTTTCTTCGCCGCTATTATAGATATCGAGATGAGCTTTGTCTCATATCGTAAACCATTTAAAGCACTATCAAACACGTTTTTCTTTTAGATTTTTCACGCTGAAACTCAACTTGCAGAATCGGTTAAAATATTTAAGAATTTTTTTCGAACGCTCCTTAAGAGGTGAAATCTTGGAAAAAATTTATAATGTATGTTACATAAAAGACTATCTTCCAAATTTTTTTCATATTTTTTCAAACACGGCGCCATATTTAAAAAAATTGGAATTTATTTTTTTCTATTCCGTAATAATAAAGTAAAATCAATAAATATATTGCGTCATATTCGTTAACAGCACGGCGTCATAAATGGTTTCCCACCTGAAGATTGTCACGTCCGATCGTATATAGAAAGATATATAATTATTGTCAGGTAAAAATACTGACTGACCAACAAATATAAATGGCTTATATTCGCAGATTAGCAATAGTAATATAACCCGGCGAAAAGTGCTTTGATATTTTCTACAACAGCTGCGTTTTGATATTCGTTAACAGCACGGCGTCATAAATGGCTTCCCACCTGAAGATTGTCACGTCGAACTCGACGTGACAATCTTCAGGTGGGAAACCATTTATGACGCCGTGCTGTAACGAATATGACGCAATATACAGGGTGTTTCAGAGCCTCTGTACCAAACTCTGAGGAACGATAGGTCTCGCAGAATGGATCATTTTTTGTCAAGCAACCCATGTCCTCTGATGCGTCGTTTAGGAGCTACGCGACCGCAAAGACAGGTCTTAGGTGGCATGTATTACAATTATAAGATAAATTCTATTTATTTATTTTTTCAAGTACAATTGCAGACAGTTTACGGAATATTAAAATAGAATAATCGCCATAACAACCCAAGCTTGGATCTTAAAAGTATAATATTATTTTATTGTGTGATACACATATTATCCCCTCCTTCCCTTTAGTTAAATCAATTTTTACCTCCAACTCTTAAAAACTGTGCGCCGACTAGATTTGTCAGACTTAAAAACACAGCCCCTGTTGGAAAAGTTGGAATTGGGACGACGCCTGCACGGAGAGCGGGAGGTTCCAGGTTCAAACCCTGGCTGGGGTAATATTTTTCGCAATAATTTCTTTAACATCATAAGTTGAATCGTTTCGCTGTTCCAACAGGGGCTGTGTTTTTAAGTCTGACAAATCTAGTCGGCGCACAGTTTTCAAGAGTTGGAGGTAAAAATTGATTTAACAAAAGGGAAGGAGGGCATAATATGTGTATCACACAATAAAATAATATTATGCTACATCGAATAACTTTAGTCTTTAATATTGTTTACGGAATATGTTTAGTGTCTACCGTGAACCTGATTGCATTCTGCGTTACAGTTGGCCTCTTGCTGCTATCTTCGTTGCATTGGTATTGCATTCTGTAGCGCAGAATGCTACCAGGTTCAGGATAGACAGTATAGACACTTTGAACATCTTCTGTAAACTGTCTGAAAATGTACTTGAAAAATAAATAAATTTATTTTATAATTGTAATACATGCCATCTAATAAGACCTGTCTGTGCGGTCGCGTAGCGCCTA
The DNA here is from genome assembly GCA_035220615.1 of Leptothorax acervorum. Classification (NCBI taxonomy): domain Eukaryota; kingdom Metazoa; phylum Arthropoda; class Insecta; order Hymenoptera; family Formicidae; genus Leptothorax; species Leptothorax acervorum. Next base: position 85,452 of record JASTWQ010000267.1, on the reverse strand, counting down.
AACGATGCGTCAGAGAACATGGGTTGCTTGACAAAAAATGATCCTTTCTGCGAGACCTATCGTTCCTCAGAGTTTGGTGCAGAGGTCCTGAAACACCCTGTATCTATTGATTTTACTTTATTATTACAGAACAATAAAAAAAATAAATTGCAATTTTTTAAAATATGGCGCCGTTTTAAAAAATTTGAAAAAATTGGGATGATAGTCTTTTATGTAACATACATTATAAATTTTTTCCAAGATTTCACCTCTTAAGGAGCGTGCGAAAAAAATGCTTAAATATTTTAAACGATTCTGCAAGTCGAGTTTTAGCGTGAAAAATTCTAAAGAAAAACGTATTTGATAGTGCTTTAAATGATTTACGATATGAGACAAAGCTCATCTCGATATCTATAATAGCGGCGGAAAAAAAATAAAATATGAGAAATACATATTTTATGATATTCCGGCAATGGGGCGAGATAGAGATATGGAATTCTCCACAGATAATGTTTTCAATGATACCTTCAAGTTGTCCCTAATCCAAATTAATTTTGTTTGGGGGCCGCTAGCTCCCCCCTTATCCTGCTATACCCTTTAAAAAATTTAATAAAATTATTAAAATATTAACAAGGGGAGGGCCAGACGTTCCTCTCCCCGATTTGGTTGAAATTGTACGTACGTGCAGTGCTTAAAAGAAACTCTTATGGACCAAGCAGTAGGACGCGCTTCTCAAGCGTCTTCGAGAAAAAAAGCGAATTGAAATTTTTCGTGTACACTAAAACCATTGCAGCGCACGAGTATTCGACTGAAAGCGTGGCGCGGTGGGCAGCGCGTTAATTTCATAAGCGCGAGATCGCTGGTTCGAGTCTTGCTGCAGGTTCTTTTTTTATTAATGTTTCTTTATTTTTATTATTAATATTTTATTTTTTATTATTATTTCTTTTATTATTATTGTTTCTTTTTTCTGTTATTAATGTTTCTTTATATATATTTAATATTTATGCTCTGATTTCCTGCGGCTCGGAAGCTACGCGTTCTCTTTCTTTTCTTCTTTAAAAGGGAGTGAGAGAGAAAGAGAGATGGTTACTGTTACGGTCAGGCCGTACGGTCGGGCCGTATACCCTTTGTTGAACCAAAGGGAAACGTACTCGACGCGAGCGGGAGAAAGAGAGCGCGAACGGGAGATATACCGCGATGAGAACGAGATGCCATCACCAAAATGGCGTCATGAAACGTGCTAACGCGCTCACTGAATCTCCCTCTTCCTCCGCGTGACGTTACATTACGACCATCTCGCTCCCACTCGCGTCTTCCTTCTCCCGCACGCGTTCTCTTTCTCTCCCGCGTTCTTATTCTATTTATTTTATATATATAAGTCTTATTCTATAATTTTTATTTTATAATTATTAACTGGAATATGGAATATAGGTATGAATGATAATAAATCTAAACTTTTTACATATAGAAATGTTTATAGAAATATAAACATATTTATTTTTCAATTTTCTTCATTAAATAAAACATTCAGAAGGAATAATTGATGGCGCTCTAGCCAAAACGCGTCGTTTCGCCTGCGTTCCATGCGTCCGTCGAATCTCACTTGCTGGGAGTGAAAATGGTTCGAATAATGTGGAATCCGAATATCCTTCTCCCTTAGCCATCCCTGGAAAAATACACATTACACATAAATATTTAATGTTAAAAATTAATTTATATGTGTATGCTAATCATTACTTGATTACGGCGATCTATCCGTATACGAACAAGGTCATACAATTGCACTTCTCGAATGGGTTCGTTGTCAACCCATAGCCACTGAAAACAAAAAACACACTAAAAGTTATGTTTCTCACATTAAATTTTTGCACAATAATCACTATAATCACTATGTCACCATACCCCATATACAGGGTAGATTACTTCGATGAAATGTTCGATGCGATTTGCCATTTTTTCCTTTATATGAAATGATTTATTTAGATTTTACGTGAACTGCACCGTGTCAGAGCTGAAAGAAACATGGAATTTATACTATCTATGATAAACATCTCTTCCTAGGAAAGTGAAGAGGACATTGGCGTCACGATAATTTACCATAAATTGTATCAACAAACGCTTATGCAGGGCAAGACGCTGCGTTTATAAACATACTCCGACGAGCGCGCGCCTAAGCCCCCCCTTCCTCCCCAGACCCACGCTCTAGGCCACCCACCCCTTGTCCCGCAAACCCCCTCGCCCTAAGTGCACACGCACCCTTCCTTGCCCCGCGGACCCCCGCGCCCTAGGTGCAAACTCCCCCTCCCTTGCCCCGCGAATCCCCGCGCCCTAGGTACACACTCCCCCTCCCTTGCCCCGTGAACCTCGCGCCTACCATGGAGTGCCACGCGCCGCCAAAACCCCCGCCCCCTCTCCCCCCTCGCCCTAGGTTGGTCCAGAATCGGTTCCCTACACCTACTATCGTACATTTTGTTAAAAAATCTTTTATGAAGAGAAAAAGTTATTAAATTAGAATAATCGCCACAACGGTCCAAGCTTGGATCTTAATAGCCTAATATTATTTTATTGTGTGATACACATATTTTCACCTCTTTCCCTTTAGTTAAATCAATTTTTACCTCTTGAAAACTGTGCTCCGACTAGATTTGTCAGACTTAAAAACACAGCCCCCCGTTGGAATAGCGAAACGATTCAACTTATGATGTTAAAAAAATTATTGCGAAAAAATATTACCCCAGCCAGGGTTTGAACCTGGAACCTCCCGCTCTCCGTGCAGGCGTCGTCCCAATTCGACCACTGAGGCATGTGGCAATATTCATCGCAACAATCTGTTAATAATAATTCAAGCGTCCTTTTCTTGGCCAAGACGTAATTCCGCCTATATCTATATTAAATCGTCTTTATTTTAAACAAAGAAATTCCCCGGGGGCGAAGCCCCCGGTGTACAATATAAAATCGGACGGCTTAGGCCGCGCGCCGGACTTAATTAAATATCATGGGCGGGGGACAAGAAGCCCCTCCCCCGCCAGTGGGCCAACAGGTACGCATTTTGGGGTTGCTGCCCCAAAACGCGGGCGGTACAAATATAATAAAAAATATCACAGCCATAGGCCCCTGGGCCTATCACAGACAAGCGGTCGTCAAAGTATAAAATGACCCAGGGGCGCGCGCGGCATACATCATAAAAATATCTCGCGGCACACTCACACTTGGATAAAATACAATATGATCTACGCGGCATTCACACTCGGAACAAACAGGCCCACACAAATAAGTACGGAGAGTAAAAATAAAAAATTAAAATAAGAAGATACAATATAAAAGGTTGTGGGCAGGACACTGGTCTCTATATACATATTACATTATCTGACCTATGTGGTCAGTTAATACCAATAAATAAATAAGTTACGCGGCATTCACACTCAGCGAAACGAAGAACACAACGGACTAGAAGAAGTAGTAAGTGCCGCTTCTAAACGTTGGCGGGCCAACGCCGGCGAATCGCGCGGGGTGGAGTGGCGGGCACCCCATCAGCAGAGGGACGGGAAGGAGCGGCGTACTGGCGCACGCCGGACACATGCTCCACGTAAATGTCCCGTGACCAGCGAATGGAGTCCGAGACAATGAGGCGGCGCATCATTGCTGCATACGCACTGCCAATGCGCAGCAGTCTCAGCACCTCCTCATTGGCCGGATCCCACGAGCCGAGGGCGCCGACGACGAAGGCCGTCACGACCACACGGTACCCCTTGCGCTGGAGCGCCTCAGCAAGGGCAGAATACTTGGCCAGTTTTCTCGCCCTTGCTTCCTTGAACGCCTGCCAACGGTTCTCAAAGGGCACCGTCACGTCGCATATAACGACACTCTTGGAGGGCTCGTGCCTGATCACAAGATCAGGTCGTAGCCCCTCAAGTTCCCCTCGACGCCCTCGACCCGCTGGTTTACCCGCTTGTCCCCCGGCAAGCGGCAAGCCTTCCAGAGGCGGTGCAGGACGGCGTCGTGCCTCAGCTGTATGGCGGCCGAGTGGACGCCGCAGTGGCAAATTACATGGGGAAGGGTCTCGGCTGCCTGCCCGCATCGCCGACACCTTTTATCGCCCTCCCCCCAGCGATGCGCGCCGTTAAGGGGGAGGACATCCAACTTGGCGCGGTAGATGAAGCGCCAGTCGGCGAAGCGGGTGAAGCTGCCGCCGCGGGTAAAGTGATTGCTCACCCTGGCCCGCGACGACACCTCGAACACCTTCCCCTGGTCAGGCTTTTGCAGAAGCCGGTCTGAATAATAATTGACTACAGCTGAGCGCAGACGGGTTATCACCTGAGCGCGAGCACTCGGTGGAACCTTGACAGTCGCGCCTCTGGCACCGCGGCACACCACCATCATGTCATCGGTTGCCGCACACCATTCCCACCGAAGCGACAGTTTCTCGGATTGTCTCCGAGCGGCGTTCCGGGCCCTAGACCACAGGGAGCGCTCCCCACCGTCTCGCATCCTCCCCTCGAGCGAACCCGAGAGAAAGGCTGCGAGATCCTCGTTACTAGGAGGATGGCCGATACGCCTGGCCACCACCCCCCTCAGCGACGACCACGCGAGGTCCCTGACCGTCTCGTCGCCAGCCGTAAGCATACGGAAGGCGTGCGCGACGGACAGGACGTCCGCGAGGTCGGCGAGCGGAAGCAGTCCACAACCCCCCCGACTGGGAGGGAGGTAGACCACCTCCGCGCTTGCACGCTGCGGGAGGTTGAGCCAGGCCTTAGCGGTCCTCCGGACCTCCTTGTCCGCTACTATAAGGGGGCCCTTCTCCACTGCAGCCCCCCGGAGCAGAAAGTCCATCCGCGGCAACAGGTTAGTTGCCACGACTTCGACTCTCTGCCACGGGGTAAGCAGGGACTCGTTCACCGCCCGGAGATCCCCGAGAAGGTCACCAACGGCCTGGAAGGGTGTGGCATTGACCTCAAATCCGGTCGGCACACCGAGGTGTTTGTAGGGCTCGCCGCCAGCCAGGTGACGAACAGGATGTCCCTGGATTTCGAAGGTCGTCGGTAGGACCCTGCCGCCAGTTCCTGCACCGATGTGCAGGGTGGCGCATTTGGCAGGGTTGCACCCCCGTGCGCAACCCCACCGACGATGCTGCGTCCTCCACGGCAGCCAGGAGCTGCCGCATTCCCTCGGGCGTGTCGGCAGTAAGTGCAATGTCGTCCGCGTAGCCGAAGATCTTATATCGGCGGCCCAATAGATCCAAACCCGCATCGACCGTGATAACTGCACGCAGTACCACGTCGATTCCGAAGTCGAATACTATCGGGCTCCACGGACAACCCTGCTTTACGCCCGAGCGAACAGGGATCGGCGCGGTGGGCCCCTCGGCGGTCTGCACCCGCGTGGAGCAACCATCATACATAGATGACCATATATTGATGATCCCCCCCGGCACACCGGAGCGAGCGAGAGCGCGGCGGATCGCCGCGTGCGGGATCGAACCAAACGCATTGGAAAGATCCAGCCACGCGACGACTGCCTGCTGCCGTGTCCTCCGGACGTTCGCTAGGATCTCCTGCAAGACGAAGTTGTGCTCGTAGCACCCCTCGTCCCGCAGGAACCCCTTTTGCGCCGGACTGAGCTTGCTGTTGCGGACCGCCCAGTCGGTCATACGATCGGCAACAAGCGCGGCAAAGAGCTTGGGGGTCGTGTCTCCCAGAGCGAGAGGGCGCCAATTATCTAAGTTATCCCGATCGCCTTTCCCTTTGTAGACCAATACGGTCTTGGAGGTCTTCCAGGACGCAGGGACAGCCTCGAGTCTTAAGCATGCGTTATAATACGCAGTAAGGAGCCGCATACCAGGATCCCTCGCACGGAGGTCACGGTAGGTGACACCGTCGGGGCCCGGCGCAGAGTTCGTCATACGCCGGAGCTGACGATCCACCTCTCGCTCCGTGAAGGGATCCGCTAGGTAAGCGGCATCCTCAAGACTCGAGGGGTCGGTAGGCTCCGCTTCCTCATCAGGGCTGGCCAGATCCACCCCGCCGCAGTATATCCCTTCGAAATACTGCTGAAACCGCCGTTTCGGCACCTGGCAGAAATCGGCGGGCCCCTGCAGCACCTCTCGGACCGCTTTGCGGCGGTTCACTCTGTACAGAGCCTGAATTCGGGACGGGTCCCCGAGGCTACCGCCGCCGGCGCGGGAGCGCCCTCTGCGTCCGCCAACCCAGCCGAGGGGGCTTTGGGCTTTTTGCCCTTCACCTTTTTGGGGGCGGCAGTTGCACCTTTCCCTCCCCTCTTCCCACCGGAGCACGACTTGCCCCCGATCCGGTGGTCGGAGGGGCGGCCAGCCCGCTCGCAGACCGCGCATTTCGGCGCGTCCGTGCACGAGCGGGCCTGGTGGCCCACTACCCCGCACCGGTAGCAGCTGCCGGTGCGGTCCACCTCGTTTTTACAGGTGGCTCGAGTGTGGCCCACCTCGAGGCACCTGTAACACTGGAGTGGGCGCTTGTCGAGCAGTTCGACTCGCGCCCTCACCCAGCCCACGCCGATGTGGCGCTCCCTCGCCACCACCTTCGCCGCCGCCAGCGGGCACCTCACGAAGAAGGTGTTAAGTCCGTTGGGGGCCCGCCGCGGCGGCCCCACCGCGATGCTGGAGGGGGCCACCCCGCCTTTGGCGGCAAGTGCCTCCTTTAACTCCCCCTCCAGCACCGAATCGTCGAGTCCGCTGAGCCTTAGCTCAGCGGACATCGCCGGACGGCCGACGCGGACGCCCTCCTTGCCGGCAAGCAACGCCGCCATCTTTTCGGCCAGGGCGTCCGCTTTGGCGCCGCAGTCCGGCCCCGCCACCTCGATACTCAGGGCATTGGTGGCCGTCCTTCTAACATTGAAGGGGGCTCAATCCCCAGCTCGGGGAGTTTTATGCTCCGTCTCACGAGAAGCATAACCTCCCCGTAGCTTCCCTCCGAGCAAGTCAGGGTGACCGCTGCCGTCCTCGGCACCCTTCGTTTCCCCGACTCGCCCGGCCGTGGGGTCGTCGTAGCCCCCCCACCTCCGGCCCTCCTCCGGGACGCACCACCGGTGCCCGGCCCGCTGGCCGCCGCAACCGCGGCCGCGGCCCGCTTCGAAGGAGGGTGTGGCACCCGTCCCTCCCTCCTTTTCGCCCCACCGCCAGCCCCGCCGGCGACCGCCGCCGCGTACGACTTGACGGCCGCCCCGGCGGGGGGACGGGGCACAGGCACAGGCGGAGGACCCCGGGGCTGCGGGAGACCCCCGCCAACCCCGGCGCCTCCCCTCGCCCCCGCTCTCAACTGTGGCCCCCCCGTCGTTCCGACCCCAGGGGGGCTGGCTCCCCTCTTCCTTCCCTTTCTCTTCTTCCTGGCGGAGACGGCCGTCCACTCGGCACCCGCCGTGGAGGGGGGCGGCGGCAATACTCCCCTCGCCGACGCCGACGTCGCGGGACCGGGTGCTGGGGCAATACGCCCCAGCCTCCGGTCCATCTCCTCCGCCAGCCGGCACAGCTGAGAGGCCGCCATCCTCTCAAACTGTCGGAGCATTTGGTCCCTCAGGCTCTCCATGACCTGAGGAATCGGCCCCGACAGCTCCATCGCCCTGGCGGCGGCGGCAGCCACCCCGCCTACCGCAGCGGCCTCCCCCCGAGGGGGTACAGCCCCCTCCAACAGAGCTCGCCTCCCTCTAACGGGCGGCCTATACAGGGGGGGAGCCCCGCCGCCGCTCCTCCTCCCGGGATGGTGGTGGGGATCGAATATCCAGCCGCGTCCGCTGGCACGGTGAGACCTCCACAGAAATCTCTGGTGACGGGGGAGTACGGAGCGACATGCTCCGACCCCCCACGGCGACCCCCGCCGACATGACGGGGGACCCGCACATGACAGTCGTCACCGTGCAGGTGGTGAGGGTGGCTGGCAGCGACGTCGCGGGCATGGCGGGCGACAGTGCCATGAGGAGGACCTCCGCTGGGCTCCCACGGGTGGACTGTGGCGAGCTGGAGGCCCCCCGGAGGGGCGGGGTCCCTCGATGCGGGGGCTGCGTCCCCGCAGCCCCCCTGCCCCTCTCCGCGACGTCTGAGATTCGCCTCGCCTCCACTGCGCACTTCTCGACCGGCACGCTAGACGCCCAGGATCGAATGTCGGGGCCCGCTGTTGTTATTACGAGCCCCTCGGGCGTCATCTCCATTGTGCCCCCCTTGCCGCCACCCGCGGATGGTGTGGAGGTGACGGCGGGTGATGTCCGGGGGGACACGCGTGCCGGCCTGGCTACGCCACTCTTCTCGACCGGCACGCTAGACGCCCAGGATCGAATGTCGAAGCTGCCGCATTCCCTCGGGCGTGTCAGCAGTAAGTGCAATGTCGTCCGCGTAGCCGAAGATCTTATATCGGCGGCCCAATAGATCCAACCCCGCATCGACCGTGATAACTGCACGCAGTACCACGTCGATTCCGAAGTCGAATACTATTGGGCTCCACGGACAACCCTGCTTTACGCCCGAGCGAACAGGGATCGGCGCGGTGGGCCCCTCGGCGGTCTGCACCCGCGTGGAGCAACCATCATACATGGAGGACCATATATTGATGATCCCCCCCGGCACACCGAAGCGAGCGAGAGCGCGACGGATCGCCGCGTGCGGGATCGAACCAAACGCATTGGAAAGATCCAGCCACGCGACGACCGCCTGCCGCCGTGTCCTCCGGACGTCAGCCAGGATCTCCTGCAAGACGAAGTTGTGCTCGTAGCACCCCAAGCGCGGCAAAGAGCTTGGGGGTCGTGTCTCCCAGAACGAGAGGGCGCCAGTTTTCAAGATTATCCCGATCGCCTTTTCCCTTGTAGACCAATACGGTCTTGGAGGTCTTCCAGGACGCAGGGACTGCCTCGAGTCTTAGGCATGCGTTATAATACGCAGTGAGGAGCCGCATACCAGGATCCCGCGCACGGAGGTCACGGTAGGTGACACCGTCGGGGCCCGGCGCAGAGTTCGTCATACGCCGGAGCCGACGATCCACCTCTCGCTCCGTGAGAGGATCCGCTAGGTATGCCGCATCCTCCAGACTCGAGGGGTCAATAGGCTCCGCTTCCTCATCAGGGCTGGCCAGATCCTCCCCGCCGCAGTATATCCCTTCGAAATACTGCTGAACCCGCCGTTTCGGCACCTGGCAGAAATCGGCGGGCCCCTGCAGCACCTCTCGGACCGCTTTGCGGCGGTTCACTCTGTACAGAGCCTGAATTCGGGTAGCTTTGCGTACCCAATCACTACGCCCTTCTCCCGACTGCGAGGGGGGACCGACCGGTGCCGGCCCCCCATTATTAACACTGCCGCCGTCTCGCGCCGGACGATTCCCCTCGCCCCGACGCGCTCGCGCCTCACGCGACCGAACCGGACGGTCACGGGCGCCAGGCGCATCGCCGCGAACCACACCCGCTGCATCCTCCCCAAAGAAGGCCGCGACCGAAGCCGCGAACTCCTCCAGGTCCGCAATCGAGTTGACGGCTTCAGCTCGCCCAGCCAGCTCGTCACGGGCAGCCACACGTTCCCTCCTTCGCTGCCTTTCGACAGCTACGGAGGTCGGTTGGCCACCGGACGGCTGGGCAGGCGCAACCTCCACACGTCGCGGGCGTCGGCGCTGCTCCTCGCCCCCGCCTACATTTAGACACGGCGGTGTCTGCTCGCTTGCTGCGGTGCCGCCGGTTGCGTGTGCCTGCCGCCGGCGACCCATCACGCCAGGGACACTTACCGGAACACTCGGATGTCCCGCAGTGCGATGGTCTTCAGTTCGCACGACCGGTGCTCCCTCCGGGATGTCCTCATGCCTCACGGGGACCGCCACATTCGCCGCTCGCACGTTGGAAATTGAGGTGCGCTCCAGGCGCACCTCACAAGGCCTAATCAAGTTAAAGTTATTAAAACTATTCGCCGACGTTGTTATTACTGGGGGCGGGTTGTCGCCTCCGGAAGAGCTGTCGCTAATCCTGTGCCTCGCTCTTCTTCCCGAGCGCACCACTCTCCACGACCCACCAGGCGAAGAGTCCCCCTCAGATGACGCCGCGCTCTGCTGCTGCCGCCGCTCCTCCTCCCGGGATGGTGGTGGGGATCGAATATCCAGCCGCGTCCGCTGGCACGGTGAGACCGCCACAGAAATCTCTGGTGACGGGGGAGTACGGAGCGACGTGCTCCGACTCCCCACGGCGACCCCCGCCGACATGACGGGGGACCCGCACATGACGGTCGTCACCGTGCAGGTGGTGAGGGTGGCTGGCAGCGACGTCGCGGGCATGGCGGGCGACAGTGCCATGAGGAGGACCTCCGCTGGGCTCCCACGGGTGGACTGTGGCGAGCTGGAGGCCCCCCGGAGGGGCGGGGTCCCTCGTGGCGGGGGCTGCGTCCCCGCATACCCCCTGCCCCTCTCCGCGACGTCTGAGATTCGCCTCGCCTCCACTGCGCACTTCTCGACCGGCACGCTCGACGCCCAGGATCGAATGTCGAGGCCCGCTGTTGTTATTGCGGGCCCCTCGGGCGTCACCTCCATTGTGCCCCCCCTGCCGCCACCCGCGGATGGTGTGGTGGTGACGGCGGGTGATGTGGGGGGGGACACGCGTGCCGGCCTGGCTGCGCCACTCTTCTCGACCGGCACGCTAGACGCCCAGGATCGAATGTCAAGGCCCGCTGTTGTTATTGCGGGCCCCTCGGGCGTCACCTCCATTGTGCCCCCCCTGCCGCCACCCGCGGATGGTGTGGTGGTGACGGCGGGTGATGTGGGGGGGGACACGCGTGCCGGCCTGGCTGCGCCACTCTTCTCGACCGGCACGCTCGACGCCCAGGATCGAATGTCGAGGCCCGCTGTTGTTATTGCGGGCCCCTCGGGCGTCCTCTCCATTGTGCCCCCCCTGCCGCCACCCACGGATGATGGGGTGGTGACGGCGGGCGATGTCCGGGGGGACACGCGTGCCGGCCTGGCTGCGCCACTCTTCTCGACCGGCACGCTGTACGCCCAGTATCGAATGTCGAGGCCCGCTGTTGTAATTGCGGGCCCCTCGAGCGTCATCTCCATTGTGCCCCCCCTGCCGCCACCCGCGGATGGTGTGGTGGTGACGGCGGATGATGTCCGGGGGGACACGCGTGCCGGCCTGGCTGCGTTACTCTTCACGAGAGGCACGCTCGCCAACCCCCGACTCCTGGTGTTAATGGCGGACCCCGCCGCCATTGGCCTGGTTGTGATTGGCGGGGCCCCGGAGGTCGGTGGTACTCTCCTTATTGCTCCCCCGCTCGGTGAAATACGGGGGAGCATGTTTCGTGCCTCTCTGGTTGGTGGAGACGAGCGAGCGCTGCCATTGGCCGCCGGGCGGTCGCGCCTTAAGGCTAGTCGCCCGGCGGCCGCGCCACCCGTGCGTTGCGGACGCGCCGTTACGCCAGACGCGGCGGCCATATTTGTTGACGGCGCGGCGCTCCGGCCGGTGTTCGTGGCTGCGGTGGCGGCCGTCACACTAGGTACACCGCGTACTCTATGGTTACCTTTTTTTTTTTTTTTTTCTTTTTAACGTGGAGGAATCTTCTACTACTGGAATCCCCAGGACTTAGTCCCGGGTTTCAGCCAGTAGCCCCTTTCGGGGAAGACACCACCATCCCCCTTGCGGGGGACGGTGGTAGTGTGGGATTGTATGACAGTGCACATCGCATACGATACTGCATGTATACCCTGCCCACTAAACCTAACCACGATGGCCTTCCTAACGGAAAAATGGAGGTTTCCCGGGAACTACCGAAGTATTACTTCCAGGAGACCCCCATCCGGATGGGGCTTACGCCCCCCATCCCCACGGATTCTAACATATTATCATCAACCGGATGAGACCACGACATCCGGCGTTCAGCACGATTCCCGCACCAGGTCGTGAAGCGACCGGGCACCAGACAAAATAGAAAACGCGTAACTTACCGTTCCGCGACACGCGAGAGAAACACCTCTCAGGTTCAAACCAGTTGACCTGGGAACCAACTACGCAACGCACGTAACGTTTGCCGTCTGATCACCTCTAGACATCGAAACATCCGGGAGTGAGCGGCCTATACACCGTCATCCTCTTCAGACGCCGCATCCCTGCGAGAGTCCCGAGCGCCGGGTGAAGCGCGCTCTTCCTGCCTGCGCCTTTCTGCGTCCTCCTTCTGGATCATCACTTTCCCAGCGAAGCGAGAGAATGACCTCCATGCCTCGCTGGATCGCACCATCTGTCCCACGATGGCGGGCAAGGACAAATCCACACCTATGATGCCAGACAGCTCCGCACGTTCCTCCTGCCACGCAGCACAGTTCTGCACAGTGTGCTCCGGCGTGTCGTCGTCGCCAGAGTCGCAGTGCAAGCACCGAGGACTCTCCGCCCTTTTAATTCGGAACAAGTATGCTCCAAAGCAGCCATGTCCCGTAAGGAGCTGGGTGAGGTGAAAAGAGAGGAACCCGTGAATCCGATCCACCCACAGGTCCATGTGAGGACAGATGGCGAGACGGGTCCTCTCCCCAAACTCGCTTCTGTCTCTGAGGTACCTCCTCCATCTACCCCGGAGGCGAATCCTCTCCTCACTCCTGGCCGTCTCGACCTCGTCCAAGGTCCATCCCTGCCTCTGCTTGATGGCATAAGTGCGCTCGTAGGTGCTCTTGTAACACGCAGCCAGCAGGACAAGTGGCGGAGCTCGCGCCAACAATACCGCTGCGTCCACGGACACCGTCCTGTACGCCGCGATGACACGCAGCGCGATGGTCCTCTGGGCGTTAAGTAGCCGGAGCCTGTGGCGAGACGTGTTGAACTCGTCGCTCCAGACCGGGGCGCCGTACGTCATAACCGACAAAAGTACATTGTAATACAGCCGGCGCTTGTTCTCTGACGGACCCCGCAGGTTCGGCATCAGGCAGCTTAAGACGCGCGTGATTTTAGCCACCTTATCCGCCACGTACGCAAAGTGGTACCTAAAGGTCCAGCCGCTGTCGATGATGACGCCTAAGTGCTTCATGTGGTTCTTCGGTGCCACCTCGGTCCTACCCACTCTCACCGTCAGTCCGCCCGCTCGGGCGCCAAAGAGGACCACTTCGGTTTTGGGTTCGGAGATGGTCAGTCCCAAAGCCCGGATCCTCTCAATCACCCGCCGTAGAAACTTATTGGCCTTGTCAAACACCCGATGGGCGTTTCTAGCCGTAACAATGATCATCGTGTCGTCCGCGTAACACACGATGACACAACCCCTGAGAGCCAGCATTCGAATGATGGAGTCGAACGCGATGTTCCACAGGAGGGGACCGAGGATGGAGCCCTGCGGAACCCCAGATGACACCTCCCGGCGATTAAGTTCCCCCTTGCTGTCGACGTACTCAACCGTACGCTCCGAGAGGTAGGCCTCGATAATTCGGCAGAGATAATCGGGGAAGCGCTTCCTCCTTACCGCCGCCCTAACCACGCGCCATGGGACCGAGTTGAAGGCATTGGCAATATCAAGCCCGATAGCCATGGCCACTTTACCGTCCGCAGTAGCCCTCCTGATAGTGTCCTTAACCAAAAGGAGTGCGTCGACGGTAGAGCGCCCCCTGCGGAACCCAAACTGGTTCGGGGCCAAATCAGCGACCGGATGATCGGCCATCCATGCCAACATCCTCTCGACGATGATTCTTTCAAATATTTTGCCTGTTTCATTTAACAGGCAAATTGGCCTCGCCTTTGGAATAACTCCAGCGGACACGGCCTCCTTAGGGATCAGGACCAGCCGTGCAACTTTCCAAGATGTTGGAAAGACTCCTTTCCTAAGGCAGACCGTGAGGCATGTGGCCACTCGCTCCATCATCAGGTCCGGGACTTTCCTCCACAGTGCGATGTTCAACCCATCAGGCCCCGGCGCCACGTTGGTCCTCTTGGTCTCCTTGATAGCGCGATGCACTTCCGCCCCGGTAATTGACCACTCCTCGCTCCATACAAAGTCTGCCCAGTCTAGGGGACGCATAGCATCCCCAGCCGGGAAGAGAGAGTCTAGGAGGGGCTCCAGAACCTCCGTCTCCAGGGTCTCCGTCAGTCCCGGAGATGCCCGTCTCAGTCGCTTTAGGACCATCTTGTATGGTAGGCCCCATGGATCTTCGTCAATGCCCGCCAATAGTTCCTGCCACGCGTTGGCTTTGGCACGTGCGATCTCGCGGCGCAGGGTCGCGCTGGCCTGGCGATAGGCAACCCGGTCTCTGTCAACAGCACTCAAATCACCCTTCCGCTTACTACGGGTCCACACCCTCCTAGCGCGGATGGAAACGGCTCTCAACTCCGCGATATTGTCACTCCACCAGTAGGCCTGTCGTCTAGCCCTACGGGCACCGGAACGAGGAACGGCCGCGCTGCAGGCTTCCTGGATCGCCGAGTTGATCCATCTACCAGGATCATCGTCGTCCATCAACTCCTCCGCGGAGGGCCCAAATGCGCACCTCCACTCAGGAGCCGCCTCGAAGAAATCGACGTCCATTCGCTTCACGTTCCATCTGACCCCAGAAGCCCTACTAGAGTCGATTCTTCCGGGTCCAGTCCCTGGTCCAGACACGTCGAAGGTGATGCCCCAGTGGTCCGACAACGACTCCAGGTCCTCCCGAACCCTCCAGCGGTGTATGTGAGGCGCAATATTGGCCGAGACCCAGGTCAAGTCCACTATAGAACTTCCCTGCGGTCTAACGCAGGTTGGGACGACTCCCACATTAGCAAGACGAAGATCTTGCGTGGCGGCCCAATCCATGAGAGAGGCTCCCCTGGCATCGGTGCTACGCGAGCCCCACATAGCGGAGTGAGCGTTGAAGTCCCCGCATACTACAAAGTTAACTCCTCGAACCCTTAGCATGTCGTCGAGTTCCTCCAACAACTCAGAGTACGCAGCACGGTCCACGTTCGGGGAGATGTAGCAAGATACTACACATACCCCCCCGCACCTAACCGCCACGCAGTGTTGCCCCCGCTTGTGCAGTACGCACGGGACCCTTAGCCTATTGTGGTTCAAAAATATCGCCGCCAGTTTGTCCTCGCTGAAAAGCCAGGGTTGGGACTCGGGAGCACGAGCCGGCTCCGACACCGCACAAATGTCGAACCCCAGCTCGAAAGAGTGCTGCATCAATAAGTCCTGGGCCGGACGACTCCTGTTTACATTGGCCTGCAGAACGCGTAGGACCATTATACCGCGTCAGGCTGTTCAGCCCCCCGAACTGTATCCTTCCCTCGAGCACTGGTGCTCGCACGACTGTCCCCGGTGCTCCTTGCGCACGCCGCCGAGCCAAAGCGGTGGCCACTCCCCACCCCACGTTCATGACATGGCATGCACTTGGGGTCCGCGGAGCAGTTTCGCGCGATGTGGCCGCCTTGTCCACACCGGAAACACGTCCCGCTGCGATCCACACCGGAGGGACACTTGGCCTTGACGTGCCCCTGTCCCCAGCACTTATAGCATTGCAGGGGACGCGCTCTCAGTAATTCCACTCTGGCAATGGTCCAACCTATTTTAATCTTACCTCGCCTGGCGATGCTTACAGCGGAGGTTAATGGGCACTGCACCCACACCGTTCCCAGGCCACTCCTCAGAGACCGAATGTCACCCACTTTGACCTCATCGAGGCGGCATGCACCCAGGTCACCGACCAGGGCACGGACCTCCTCCGGCGTCACCGACTCGTCCAGTCCGAAGATTCGGAGTTTGCCCTTCATAACAGGCCTGGACACCACTGCCTCCTCCTCCGGGAGCACTTCGCGCAGCCTGCGAGCCAGCTCATCCGCTTTGCCAGCTCTCTCGGGCCCCATAACCTCGATAAGGAACCCTCCGTTGGCCGCCTTTCTGACCTTTGTTTCAATGCGGAGGTCAGCAAGAGAGATCTTTTCCCGCGCCGTCCTCAGAGCGGCCGCATAGGAGAACCCTTCGGCCCGGCCGGTGATACTCACTGCAGCCGTCCTCGGGGGCCTACGTCTCGGTCCCGCTCGATCATTAGCACCGCCCGTGTCCACCGGCGCGGTTCTCCGCACAGGTCCCGGTGTCGGGGGTTGCGCCGCACTCTTCCTTCTCTTCCGCCTCCTGGATTTACCCACCAGGTTCCATTCCTCCTGTGGTCCTTCCCGAGCCTGATTTTCGGCAACAGGTTCCCCTATCGGCTCCCTGGGCCTCTCCGTATGCCGCGGGGTGACCTGAGTGTTCGAGTCCGCCCTAGGTCTCCCCTTCTTCTTGTTCCCAGAGAGGACGGGAAACTCCGCAGAATCGCGTAAACCAACTCGCTCCCCCCCTCCAGTCCTCTTGCTTGGCGTGCGGGAATCCACTTTTTTCTTTGCTCCAGCAGGGGGCCGGTCGTCCGGCACCGTCCTCTTCGCATCCGTAGGAGTCTGGTTACTCGGCACTCTCTCGCCCGTGAGGCCACCCCGGGCAGGGAGTTCCCATTCAAGCTCCGGTCCGCTAATTGAGGGAACAGACGAGGCTCCCTCGGTCGTAAGGCCTTTTTTTTTTTTTTTTTTTGTTAACGATGGGAAATCTTCGTCTACCGGGTTCCCGGGCCCTAAGGCCCGGTATATGGCCCGGCAGCCCCCCCATTGTCGGAGGGGGAAGACCCCCCCGCCCTCCGGGGGGAGGAACAAGGGGAGTGTCGGATTCCTACCGACTAAAACCCATCGGGTGTCCTACTCTGCGCCAGTGGAGGCGCCCCGGGAACTGGCTATCAATACTTCCAGGGCGCCTCCAGCGCCAAGCCCATTTTGAGCTTCCTCTCCCGTTGATTAAATTCAACCTTCTATATATCTGTGTGTGGCAGGGTGCGGACACCACCCACCCTGCCACTCCTCCCGTTGTTAGTAGGAGTTTTGTTCGACGCCCCGTTATCCCCGCCGGGACGCCGAACCTCCTGTCCCCCGGGATTCCCTCGTCGGAGGGAGGAGCCCGGAGGTTCAGCACGTGCTCGTGCCGCACCTGGCAAATGCGGCGCTTGACCCCGCTGGCACAGCTGGCAGAAGGCCAGCGGGTGGAGGCCAGGGTAGTCATCACCAGTGACCACCCCAGCCCCTGAAAAATCTATTGTGGGAGGTCCACCGCCGGGGGGTCTCTCTCCCCACGGCGGATCCTCTCCGCCTCCTCTTTAGAGGACATGACCTTTCCGCAGAATTGCAGGAAGGCCCTCCACCTCGTTTCATTCCCGACCATAGCCGCCACTATGGCCGGGAGGGAGAGGTCGTTGCCTACCTCCCCCTGTAGGACACGGCGCTGTTCTGCCCACGCTGGACATCCCTCCAACGTGTGCTGCGCCGTGTCCCTCTCCTCGTCGCAGTGGTGGCACTTTGGTGTGGCCTCCTTCCCTATGCGGTGCAGGTATACCCCAAAGCAACCGTGCCCGGTGAGCACCTGCACCGCATGAAACGACACCCCGTATCTCCGACTGTCTAGCCATTCTGCCAGCCAGGGCCGGACGGCGTCGACGGTCCTTTGCCCAAACTCGGCATTGACGAGCCAATCCTGCCATCGTCTGATCAGGACCGCCCTCTCTTGGAGCCTTATTGCTCTGCGCGCCCTCGGCAGGACTGGTCCTCCCCTAGCTTGCAGCTCTTTTGTACGTCGGTACACTTCGGCGTACTGGCGAGCCGCAAGCTCCAGCGGGGGGAACCCCGCGAGGGTCGTCGCCGCCGCATGCGAGACCGTGCGGTACGCACGTGATACTCTTAGAGCTATTGGCCGCTGCACTTGGCGCAGTTTCGCCCTAATGCGGCACGAGCCCTCCACCGCTGACGCCCACACCGGGGCGCCGTAGAGCATCACGGCGTGCACGGTCGCGGCATAGAGCCGGCGAGCACGGCCGCTCGCCCCTCCCAGGTTTGGCATCAGCCTAGCTAGGCTATTTGCCACCATTTTAGCTCTGGGAGTAAGGCGATCGAAGTGCCCGCCAAAGCTCCAAGTTCCATCCAGCCAGAGGCCGAGTAACTTCATCTCAGCCCCCACGGAGACACGGGTGCCCTCCACCATGATGTGGGCCGCGGGCGGCTTCCCCATCGACCTCCCGTAAAAGAAGACGGCTTGCGTCTTCTGGGGAGCCACCCTAAGGCCCACCCTCCGCATAGCGGCCACAACCGCCGCCACTGCGACGTCAGCCCTTGCTATGGCCTCCTCCCACGTATCGCCCTCAACTCCCAGGAATGTATCGTCGGCAAAACTGCTCAACCAACATCCCGGGAGGAGGGCGACCCGGAGAACGCAGTCATATCCCAGGTTCCACAGGAGTGGCCCCAAGACCGACCCCTGCGGAACCCCCCGCACGACCAGTTTGACTCTCACTACGCCGTCTTGGTCCGTAAAAGCCAATCTCCTGTCCCGGAGGTAGTCATAGAGTATGGCTACCAAATAGGGAGGCACATCATGGTACAGCAGTGCCTCCCTTATTACCGGCCACGGCAGGGTGTTGAATGCGTTTGCTACATCGAAGCTCACGCCGAGCAACACCCCGCCGGCCTCCACCGCGGCCTCCGAGAGGGCCTTGATACGCTCAATGGCGTCCACCGTAGACCTACCCTCTCGAAAGCCGTACTGGGCCTCGGATAGATCAGGCCCAGTCCGGGACAGGTGCCAGACGATTCGGTCGGCTATGATTCGTTCAAATAACTTGCCGACCTCGTCCAGCAAGCAAATTGGCCTATACGACGACGCCTGGTCGGCGGGTTTCCCCGGTTTGGGGAGGAGGACCAATTTAGCAACTTTCCACGCCTGGGGGAACCGGCCTGCCTTGAGGCACTTGGTGAACAATTCACGC
Organism: Leptothorax acervorum; assembly: GCA_035220615.1. NCBI lineage: Eukaryota > Metazoa > Arthropoda > Insecta > Hymenoptera > Formicidae > Leptothorax > Leptothorax acervorum. Next base: position 66,715 of record JASTWQ010000267.1, on the reverse strand, counting down.
AAGCGCTCGGCCAATTCCCCCGTGGCCAAGGACCATGCTTTTCCCGGAACCCCGTCCGGCCCTGGTGCCTTGCCCGCCTTTAGCTTTCTGGCGGCTTTTCGCATCTCATCCATGGACACGCCGAGCTCCTCTTCCCACTGCACCACCGGTGGAGCAGGACCGCCGTTCGCCCTCTCCCCGGGGTCGTCCGGGAAGAGGGCGTTCACCACCTCTTTGAGGAACTCGGGGTCCATGGACTCCGTAACCGGGGGCGCCCAGGTCCTCAATTTATTAAGGACCATTTTATAGGGGCGCCCCCACGGATCCTCGTCCAGGGCCAGCAGGAGTTCCTGCCACGACTTGTCCTTGGCCTGCTTAATGGCCCTGGAGTAGAGCCGCTTGGCGGAGCGGTACTCTACTCCAGTCTCTTCCAACCGTTGTTGGTTTCTACTGCGCCTTGCGCGCAACCAACGTCGCCTAGCGTGGACGGAGGAGCGCCTCAATTCGGCGATCTCCTCCGTCCACCAGTAGGCTGCCTTCCGCGGGCGAGGCCGGGACCGGGGCATGGCGGCGTCGCACGCCGCCGTCATGACGCCCCGGAACCATCCAGCGACCTCGTCCACGTCCTCCGATAACGCAGCGATGTCGTCCGCCCAGAGCGAAGCGTTGATAGAGGCACTGAGCATGTCTCCGTCCAACTTGCGCGCCACCCAACGAGGAAAACGTATCTCCACCTCCCTGCGGCGGGCCCGGACCTTCGAGGGGATGACCGAGAGAGACATCTCGATGAATAAGTGATCCGACATGGATTCTATCTCCTCGGCCACCCTCCAATCCCGCACCCGGCGGGCGACAGAGGGGCTCGCCCAGGTCAGATCGACGATGGACCCCCCCTGCCACCTCACACAGGTTTGCACGTTCCCGGAATTTAACACCACCAGTCCCAGGCCCGCCGCCCTTACCTCGAGTTTCCCGCCTCTCGGATTTGCGGCCGGGGAGCCCCACAACGCAGACTTCGCGTTAAAATCCCCGGCCACAATTATTTGCCTTTGTGCAGGCGGGATTCTCAGCAGAATGATTTTTAGGTCTTCTAGGACCTCCTCAAACGAGGCCATGCCCACGTTGGGAGATATGTAAACCCCAGCCACGTAGACTCGGCCCCATCTGACCACTACGAACCCGTCCCCCTCCCCGAATCGGGAGCAGGGAACGGGCTCGCGAGTCTGTCGCCACGTGATCGCGACAAGGCCGCACCGGCTCCCCGCCCACAGCGAGTGGTTCAGAGGTATCCGGTGCGGCTCAGCGGCCACCCCCAGACCGCAGCCCCGCTCAGCCATAGTGTGTAAAAACACATCCTGCGAAGCGGAACTGCGGTTCAAATTGCCTTGGAGGATACGATGTGGGGGCATTATAGCTCTTCATCGCTTGAGGCCTCCCCCCTCTTCTCCTCCCTTTCCAGACTATCGGTTGGTACTGCCGATGACAGCTCCGTCTCTTGGCGTCCTTCTGTGTCGGGCGTCGCTGTTGAAGTTGGTGCTGGTAGTTGGGGCAGTTGCTCCAGCACGACTATTGGCTCCCCTTCCTTTCCGTGGCCCTGCATGAGCTGGGTCTCTTCGGTCGGGGCTGTCGGGGCCGGCAGTGACTGCAACCGCGCCGATCTTCTCCCCGTCGACTTCTCCTCCCTGCTCTTTTTTTTTCTCTGGGAAAGGGGTCTTTCCCCCGTGTCCCTATTTCCATTGCCGTCCGCAGCTGGGGCGGTCCTTTTTACGGGCTGCTTGCCGATATCCCTCAGTGTCACCGTCTCCACGTTTGTTATCGTCGGCAGCTGCGGGCGGGAGAGTTCTGAGTCTTCCACCACGTCCATCCTCTCTTCTCCGCTCGTCCTTGAAGACCCAGCCTTGGCCACTCCAGCCAGTCTGCCGGGCTTGACCTTCTTCTTGGCCGACTGGCAGGCCTTGCCGCCCGCACGGTGACTAGCCGGCCTACCCAAATCGGAGCAGATCGGGCACCTCGGCGTTGCCCCGCAGTCGCGCGCCCGATGTCCGTCGCTCCCACAACGGTAACATCGGGCGCTCCTATCAACCGTGCTTGTGCATTGGGCACGGACGTGGCCTCCCTCCAGGCATCTGAAGCACTGGAGGGGCCTATTGTCCAGTGCCTGTACACGCGCCACAAACCACCCCACCCGCAGCTTGCCTCCCGCCTTATGTATGGCGTTGACAGCTGCGAGCGGGCATCTCGCCCAAGCAGTAAAGAGACCGTTGGTCCCCTTGCGCCGTGGTCCCACTTGGACCTGCGACTGTGAGCAGCCTCCCATGTCTGCGATGACGGAAGCGAGCTCATCCCCCGTCACCGAGTCATCGAGGTCCAAAATTCTGACCTCTCCTGTCTTCGAGGGTCTGGAAATCTTAACTCCGGGTCTACCCTCAAACAATTTGGCCATTTCCTCGGCCAACCTGTCAGCCTTGGCCGCGTTGTCCTTGCCGGGGACTTCGATTATGAGGGCCCCGGTCTGGGCCCTCTTGGGTCTAAAGCCCTCCTTAATACCCAACTCGCTGGGTTTAATTTTGGCGCGGGCTTCCTTCAGTAGCTCCTCGTAGTTTCCCTCGAGGCTGGTAAGTGTTACCGCTGCACTACGCGGCAACCTCTTCCCTCCAACCCCCGAGTGATTACTGGGAGCCTTAGCGTTCTTCGCTTGACTGGTCGGTTTGGCCAGTGCAAGGCCCCTTGCCGCGATTACTCCCTTAGTTGGGGGGTTACCCTTGGCGCCCCCGGTCTTGCCGGTTGTCTGCCCTTGTTGTCCGGGCTTTCCTCCTGATCCGTCCTTACCCCTCCTTGCCACCACGGTCCAGGCTGCATTATCTGCAGCCGTCGCAGTGTTTTTTGTGGAGGGATGTGTGGCTGTGGCTGGAGCGAACTTGCCACTCTGTTTGATCTTGACGGGGGCCAAGGCGGGGGCTATGTTGCCTGTCGCCCTGATACCACCGCCTTTAGCGATGCCCTTTGCCACCTCCGCGAATGTGGGTTTCAGCTTAACCTGTTGCTGGTTTTTCTTTCCGCTACCCACCATGCTCGTTCCCTTCTTGGCGTTCGCAGGATCGCCCCCTTTCGGAGCGACTCCCTTGCCGCCCGACATACTCTCCTCCATCCTCGTGAGCCTCCCTTCCAGGCTGCTCAAGAGGGAAAATAACCTCTCCTCTTTCTGTTGTTCCGCCGGAACATGTTTCAGCGATGCGGCCATTCTCTGTTCCACATGCGCCGATTGTTTCGGCGGGACCGCAGCCTCTATAACTGTCGATCTTCCACCGATTTTCGGCCTGTAGACGGCGGGCATCCCCTCAGCTTCTACCTCCTTGAGGATGCGCTGCCTCCTCATTTCAGAGGCCAATTTCTCCCTCAACCCCTCGTCATCCTCCGAAGAGTTCGGAGAATCCGGGATGACGTTGTATCTCGTCCTCCTTGTGCGTTTGTTGATGGTTGGGGAGAGCGGAAGAGGGGTGTCCTTCGACATTTCCACGTCCATTTCGTCCTCCCTCCTAGTGTACCTCTCCTTTTCGATCAGCGCCTTAACTTGGGCATTGAGCCGGGCGTTGTCCTCTTTAAGGATGGCCATTTGGGACCGGAGTTCCTCGATCTCCACGTCCCTTTCTATTTGGCTCACCTGGCCTCCTCGGCTCACCAGATGCGAGATCGCAGCCGTGATCGTGGCGGCCGCGTCAATCAAGTGCTTCTGGTCGGTGCCTCTGAGGCTGTTCGCGGTCGAGCGCACCTTGTCGATTACGCGGACAGCCTCTAGAATCCTACTCGTTAGGTCCACTGTAGGGGCGTAACTAAGCTCCTGCATTTTCTCCGCCTCTCGGACCCTCCTGTTTCTGGAATGAACGGCCGGCACTGATGGGTCGGCCAGTTCTCTAATCCTCCGTTCTTCGGCTTCTTTAGCCTCCTCAGCCTTTCGGGTTTTTTTCTTCGCATATTCGCTAGTCGCAACTAGCCTTTCCCTCGACTTCTTCGGCTTCTTCTCGTTATCAGTGTCCTTGTTGGACGTATTTGACACTGCCGAGGTCCTAGGATCATCCTCGTCGCCTGACACCCCCTCCACGTCCACGGCTAACTCAGTTGAGCTCGCCCCAGAAAGGGTGTCTTTGGCACGCGCCAAGTCCTTTGACACGCTTTTCAATAGCGCGTCGACTTCCGACGCCCCCTTGAGAGCGGAAGGGACGGCAAATGTCGCTTCCTCGTTGCTCCTAGAAGGAGCCTTATCGTCTCCCCGCGAAGAAGACCGTTTGGCTTTTTCGCGCACGCTTGCGGGTCCCCGGGCGGACTGCTTAACAGTCCTCGAGGATCTATTGCGCGCCGCCTCTTTTGCAGTGCTCTGCACCGCCGTCTCTTTGTCATCATTGTAGTTGGATTTGGTAGGATTCATAACTCTTTTTATCCCACTACCCGTCACGGCTCGGGGTTGCCCCCTATGCCCCAGCCCCCTGCCAGCAGCAGGGTAACTGGGACTCCAGTCCCTTACTCACCCATGAAGAGAGGGCATCAAGGCCCAGCCCCCCATGGGCTTTCAGGGCTCCCACCGCTCCGACCCGGTGGGCACCGTGACGGGCGCCGCCACGCGGGGGGCCCCACGGACAGACAGGTACCGAAGGGTGTCGCACCCCACCCATGGTCCTGCCCGCCGCGGCGACCAGCATACATTCCTTAACCAGGGCCGAGGTAACCTCCGCACCCTGGCTAACCTTCTACTCCGATGGCCGGGTTCGGAAGGGATGCGATCCCCAACCACCGGAGTTACCCGCGCGCCGCCGACCTTTTGCATTCGGCGGCCCCGCCGGCCCCGACCTCGGAATATGTCCGAGCGGCCCGACGGGTCTCCTTCAAGAAAAATCGCCCGGCCCCAACCTCGGAATAAGTCCGAGTGGCCCGGGCGGTCACCCTCCCAGGTCGCCTGGCCCTGACCTCGGAATACGTCCGAGCGGCCCAGACGACCTTCCACACTCGGCAGACCGTGGGACCACGTCCCTGGTGTGCAACCACCGAGTGTGGGCCTCTCCTCCAACCAACCCAGGACCACGTCCTGGGCCGGGTTGAAAGAGGGATACCCCCCCTCCCCCTCCTGCCGGAGCACCGGCGTGCAATGGAGGAAAGAAGGAAGGGATCTTCCCATTCCCTCGGCGAGACGGCATTCCTGCCCGCCTCGGGAACGGGGACCACCCTCCCCAACCCCACCCCATGGCGCGGTGGAAGGAGCAGACCTCCTCCCTAACGGCCCCGGCCGACCGGGCGATTTTTATAGAGGCCACCCACCTCGCGGGCCCTGAGAAGGGCCCCCCGGTCTCTGCCAGCTTCACTGCTGACGGAGATTACGGTTTGTGGTGTGCTCTTAGACCCCGATCCTCGCCACCGGGCTCTCCCGGCGGTCATGAACCGCCGGTACTACCCCAGTGGGTCAACGGATCAAAGGGGAGCCTCCTCACCCGGTACCCAATAAATTGGGTACCTTCGTCAAGGTGGCACACCGTCGAGGAGGCGGTCGTAAGGCCTGAGTTCCACTCCCCCGGTTTCCGAGGGGGGACCCTGCCCCGTTTCAGTTGCTCCATCTCCGCCCGGAGCTCCCAAACCTGGGTTTCGAGGGCGCGGACCTCCCTTCGACGGTCTCCCTCCGACCTTTGGGCGATCCTCAACTGCGCCGTCAGGTCCGCCACCTGCTGCTTTAGGAGAGCCGTGTCCCCGCGGTCTTCGAGTCTCTCGACTAGGACCCCGACAATATCTTTAGTGAGGGCAGCATAATCCCTCAGCTTACCGTTCATGGCGCCCTGGAGATTTCTCGAGGCCAGCCTGATGGACTCCACGTTCTCCATCAGCTGGCACCCAAGGTTGCCCAACCGGGCAACCTCCATCTCCTTCAGCGAGCCGGGCTGAAGGTTCCTCACATACGTGATTAACTCTGCCTCCTCTGCAACTGTGACCGTTGTTTTGGCCACTTCCCTCGCCCTGGTCTTCCCCTTAGATCGTGGCGGGGACCTCTTAGGGACGTCTGATTCGTCGTCGGTGTCCGCAATCTGTGGGGTCGCTCGCGTGATGCGTCGCCGCGTGCGGTCTTCGCTCGAGTCCGCCCTGTCGGCCTGCGTCAGCGGGCTGACTTCCGCCTTCCTCTTGACCGACTCCCTAGGGTGTCTCTTCTCGAGGGTATGCTCCACGTCAGCAGCAGAGGCGCTCGTGCAGTCCTCGTCCTCAACTCTCTCGATCTCGTCCCGCTCCAGACCAGTCGCGCCGAAGCCAGGCGTCCTGTACCCCGGCGGGTCCACTCCCACGGAAGTCATCGACGGGCTCACGAAATCAGTTCCCGTCATGTCAATCAGATCAGCGATCGCCGGGTGCGCCCCGGAATCCGCCGCGGCATCCACCGCGCAGAGGGCCAGAGCAGCCGCATCCTTGTCGCCAGCCTGCAGCGGCGAGCGCTGTATCCTACTGCTTCGGTTGAAGGCAACCTTCTCCGTCTCCAACACCGCGGGTTCTATCAGGAGCTCCTTAGGCGGCTCCGACTTTCTCTCCGCGTTCTTAGCGGTCTTAATCCGCAGCCGCTCCTTGATAGGGGGGGGGGGTGGCCGAGTTCGTCCCGCCCGTCCAAGCCGCACGATGAAGCACCTGTAGCTCCGGCAGATTATACCTCGCGATAACCCTATCAACAACTGAGCTCGCGGTCGACTCAGTTGCATCTGTAATAGTAACTGCCCCATCACTGGTTAACGACGGAAGTATGGCTGGGTGCTGATCACCATCCAACCGCCGGCCCCTGGTATCCGAACCCAGGGAGTTCAATCCTGTATTGTCGTCCATTTCATGATCCATACTATTGGTTTGATTTCGGAGTTTCCTTCTCCTAGGCCGGTTGCTAAAAAGCTAACGAGCCCGGCCTGCCCGGGGGCTTGGAGTGCTTATTTAGAGGCGGCACTCACTCGCCTTGTCATGGGATCCTTATAGGACATAGGGCACTTTATAGAACTCTCCCTTCCCAGAGGAGAGCCCACCCCGTCCAAGGAGTCCCACCGCTGATTGTCCGCGGCCGCTTATTTGTTATTCGCGGCTAACCTCCACGCAGTGTGGAGGCCGTTCCCCTATCCGCAACCCGGGGACGCGTCCGGCGCCAGTCAGCTCTGGATCCCCCGAAGGGGCGGACTCTATGGTTACCTGTCACCGGCGGCGATGGTGTTCGTGCCGCCGGTGACGATAATGTGACGGCCGCGTATGTTGCGGGGGACTCTCCTGCGGATGTCGGTGTTGTTGCAGGCGATGGTGTTGTTGCTGCTGCTGCTGGTGGTGGTGGTGCAGTGGTGGTCGTGGAGGCTGCCCCGGGTGGCCGCGAGTCGCGCGCGCGGCTTCGCGTCACCCTCCCGGAGGACGACAGCGACGATGGCAATGTCGCGGATGCTCGTGTTGCCCGCCCCCGCGCTCGCGTAGACCCGCCTATATTACTCTGTGTGCCATCCGCGTTGTGACCCGGCTCCTGGGGGACACCGTGCTCCCTCGTGTAATGGGATTTTACATCTTTCAACGGGTACGCAGATTTTCCCCGGTAATCGCATATGGAGCACTTATAACCGATGGTGTCCCCCGGATGTACTTTCTTTTGGTGTTTAGCGAGATGAGCCGGGTCACAGTATCCCCCCTGCGGTTTCCCCTGGCCGCTGTCGCCCACCCAGCACCGGGGACAGCAAACTCTCTCCGGCAGCGGGTAGGCGAGCACGACCACGAGCGGCTCATTACCGTGCGCCTCTGACATGATTTTAGGTTATGTTATACACGTGTGTACCAGATATGAATAATCAAAAGTTATGTTTCGAGGTTATGTGTACACACGTGTATAGTGAATAATATTAATAAATAAATAAAAGTTGCATGCACCCGGCGCCCGGCGGCGCGCGGGGACCGCGGAGGCGGCGGGCGGCGTTACCCGTCCACAGGGACGCCCGCGATGTATCTCCCGACGCCGGTACGAAGGTCACACGTGGCCAACGTATCGAAGCCGACAGATACACCACTTAGTTATTAATACCCGCCGCATTCGCGCTCACCACACACACCGGGACACCGCGCGGGACTTGGCGCACGGCTGCAGAGCGAGGACGGATGGCACTTTTCACTTAAAATCGCGGCACTTAAAAATCGCGTAACTCGCGTATTTCTCAACGGATTTTGATCAAAAATATGGCATTTTAAACGGAAACACGCGAGTTAAACGAATATTACACTTAGAAACACGACGGACTTTCGCTTCCCGGCCGGCACACGATCGCGGACACTCACACACGGATTTCGGAACTTTAAGCTAAAATCGTGTGCCGGTAAATGCTCTCCGAGCTTTTATCTGATGGACTCTTAATATTAAACCGATTTTTGAGTTTGAAATAGATTATTGGGCCGGACTCGACGGCACTGCAATGCCGAGTCGACCCGCGGCAAGGTCGGAGCAAGCCCCGGACCCTCGCCTAGGCTCAAAAATCAGTTTAATATTCTGAGTCCCCTATGGGGACTGTATCAGATATTAAGCTGATAAGAACAGATTAAGTCGTCTTTATTTTGCAAAGAAATTCCCCGGGGGCGGAGCCCCCGGGGTACAATATAAAAAAACGGACGGCTTAGGCCGCGCGCCGGTCTTAAATAAATATATGGGCGGGGGACAAGAAGCCCCCCCCGCCAGTGGGCCAACAAGTACGCATTTTGGGGTTGCAAGTCGTCTTTATTTTCAAAGAAATTCCCCGAGGGCGGAGCCCCCGGGGTACAATATAAAATCGGACGGCTTAGGCCGCGCGCCGGACTTAAAAAAATATCATGGGCGGGGGACAAGAGGCCCCCCCCCGCCAGTGGGCATCAGGTACGCATTCTGGGGTAACAGCCCCAAAACGCGGGGGGTATGAAAAATAAAATATACATATATCACGGCCCTGTCAATAGACAGGGCCTTATTATCACAGACAATCGCCCCTGGGCCTATCACAGCAAGTATTTGTCAAAGGATAAAATGAACCCAGGGGCGCGCACGCGGCATTATAATTAAAATTTGCGCAATGCGCCAGCAACGCGAAACACTCACACTCGAATAAAATACAATATGATTTACGCGACATTCACACTCGGAACATATACGCCCACACAAGTATAAATAATAAAAATAACAAAGATAAAAAAGCTGTGGGCGAGACAACGTTGAAATAATAAATTACGCGACATTCACACACGGGAAACAAAAATCTCACAAAGGACTAGTACGTATTCATAGTGCCACTTCTACACGTTGGCGGGCCAACGCCGGCGAATCGCGCGGGGCGGAGTGGCGGGCACCCCATCAGCAGAGGGACGGGAAGGAGCGGCGTACTGGCGCACGCCGGACACATGCTCCACGTAAATGTCCCGTGACCAGCGAATGGAGTCCGAGACAATGAGGCGGCGCATCATTGCTGCATACGCACTGCCAATGCGCAGCAGTCTCAGCACCTCCTCATTGGCCGGATCCCACGAGCCGAGGGCGCCGACGACGAAGGCCGTCACGACCACACGGTACCCCTTGCGCTGGAGCGCCTCAGCAAGGGGAGAATACTTGGCCAGTTTTCTCGCCCTTGCTTCCTTGAACGCCTCCCAACGGTTCTCAAAGGGCACCGTCACGTCGCATATGACGACACTCTTGGAGGGCTCGTGCCTGATCACAAGATCAGGTCGTAGCCCCTCAAGTTCCCCCTCGACGCCCTCGACCCGCTGGTTTACCCGCTTGTCCCCCGGCAAGCGGCATGCCTTCCAGAGACGGTGCAGGACGGCGTCGTGCCTCAGCTGTATGGCGGCAGAGTGGACGCCGCAGTGGCAAATAACGTGGGGAAGGGTCTCGGCTGCCTGCCCGCATCGCCGACACCTTTTATCGCCCTCCCCCCAGCGACGTGCGCCGCTAAGGGGGAGGACATCCAACTTGGCGCGGTGGATAAAGCGCCAGTCGGCGAAGCGGGTGAAGCTGCCGCCGCGGGTAAAGTGATTGCTCACCCTGGCCCGCGACGACACCTCGAACACCTTCCCCTGGTCAGGCTTTTGCAAAAGCCGGTCTGAGTAAAAATTAACTACAGCTGAGCGCAGACGGGCTATCACCTGAGCGCGAGCGCTCGGTGGAACCTTGACCGTCGCGCCTCTGGCACCGCGGCACACCACCATCATGTCATCGGTCGCCGCACACCATTCCCACCGAAGCGACAGTTTCTCGGATTGTCTCCGAGCGGCGTTCCGGGCCCTAGACCACAGGGAGCGCTCCCCACCGTCTCGCATCCTCCCCTCGAGCGAACCCGAGAGAAAGGCTGCGAGATCCTCGTTACTAGGAGGATGGCCGATACGCCTGGCTACCACCCCCCTCAGCGACGACCACGCGAGGTCCCTGACCGTCTCGTCGCCAGCCGTAAACATACGGAAGGCGTGCGCGACGGACAGGACGTCCGCGAGGTCGGCGAGCGGAAGCAGTCCACAACCCCCCCCGACTGGGAGGGAGGTAGACCACCTCCGCGCTTGCACGCTGCGGGAGGTTGAGCCAGGCCTTAGCGGTCCTCCGGACCTCCTTGTCCGCTACTATAAGGGGGCCCTTCTCCACTGCAGCCCCCCGGAGCAGAAAGTCCATCCGCGGCAACAGGTTAGTTGCCACGACTTCGACTCTCTGCCACGGGGTAAGCAGGGACTCGTTCACCGCCCGGAGATCCCCGAGAAGGTCACCAACGGCCTGGAAGGGTGTGGCATTGAACCTCAAATCCGGTCGGCACCCCGAGGTGTTTGTAGGGCTCGCCGCCCGCCAGGTGACGAACAGGATGTCCCTGGATTTCGAAGGTCGTCGGTAGGACCCTGCCGCCTGTTCCTGCACCGATGTGCAGGGTGGCGCATTTGGCAGGGTTGAACCGCAACCCCACCGACGATGCTGCGTCCTCCACGGCAGCCAGAAGCTGCCGCATTCCCTCGGGCGTGTCAGCAGTCAGTGCAATGTCGTCCGCGTAGCCGAAGATCTTATATCGGCGGCCCAATAGATCCAACCCCGCATCGACCGTGATAACTGCACGCAGTACCACGTCGATTCCGAAGTCGAATACTATCGGGCTCCACGGACAACCCTGCTTTACGCCCGAGCGAACAGGGATCGGCGCGGTGGGCCCCTCGGCGGTCTGCACCCGCGTGGAGCAACCATCATACATGGATGACCATATATTGATGATTCCCCCCGGCACACCGGAGCGAGCGAGAGCGCGACGGATCGCCGCGTGCGGGATCGAACCAAACGCATTGGAAAGATCCAGCCACGCGACGACCGCCTGCCGCCGTGTCCTCCGGACGTCAGCCAGGATCTCCTGCAAGACGAAGTTGTGCTCGTAGCACCCCTCGTCCCGCAGGAATCCCTTTTGCGCCGGACTTAGCTTCTTGTTCCGGACCGCCCATTCGGTCATACGATCGGCAACAAGCGCGGCAAAGAGCTTGGGGGTCGTGTCTCCCAGAGCGAGAGGGCGCCAGTTTTCAAGGTTATCCCGGTCGCCTTTCCCTTTGTGGACCAATACGGTCTTGGAGGTCTTCCAGGACGCAGGAACTGCCTCGAGTCTCAGGCATGCGTTATAATACGCAGTGAGGAGCCGCATACCAGGATCCCGCGCACGGAGGTCACGGTAGGTGACACCGTCGGGGCCCGGCGCAGAGTTTGTCATACGCCGGAGCCGACGATCCACCTCTCGCTCCGTGAGAGGATCCGCTAGGTAAGCAGCATCCTCAAGACTCGAGGGGTCGATAGGCTCCGCTTCCTCATCAGGGCTGGCCAGATCCTCCCCGCCGCAGTATATCCCTTCGAAATACTGCTGAACCCGCCATTTCGGCACCTGGCAGAAATCGGCGGGCCCCTGCAGCACCTCTCGGACCGCTTTGCGGCGGTTCACTCTGTACAGAGCCTGAATTCGGGTAGCTTCGCGTACCCAGCCGCTACGCCCTTCTCCCGACTGCGAGGGGGGACCGACCGGTGCCGGCCCCCCATTATAAATACTGCCGCCGTCTCGCGCCGGACGATTCCCCTCGCCCCGACGCGCTCGCGCCCCTCGCGACCGAACCGGACGGTCACGGGTGCCAGGCGCATCGCCGCGCGCCCCACCCGTTGCATCCTCCCCAAAGAAGGCCACGACCGAAGCCGCGAACTCCTCCAGGTCCGCAATCGAGTTGACGGCTTCAGCTCGCCCAGCCAGCTCGTCACGGGCAGCCACACGTTCCCTCCTTCGCTGCCTTTCGACAGCTACGGAGGTCGGTTGGCCACCAGACGGCTGGGCAGGCGGAACCTCCACACGCCGCGGGCGTCGGCGCTGCTCCTCGCCCCCACCTACATTTAGACACGGCGGTGTCTGCTCGCTCGCTGCGGTGCCGCCGGTTGCGTGTGCCTGCCGCCGGCGACCCATCACGCCAGGGACACTTACCGGAACACTCGGATGTCCCGCAGTGCGGTGGACTTCAGTCCGCACGACCGGTGCTCCCTCCGGGATGTCCCCATGCCTCACGGGGACCGCCACATTCGCCGCTCGCACGTTGGAAATTGAGGTGCGCTCCGGGCGCACCTCACAAGGCCTAATCAAGTTAAAGTTATTAAAACTATTCGCCGACGTTGTTATTACTGGGGGCGGGTTGTCGCCTCCGGAAGAGCTGTCGCTAATCCGGCGCCTCGCTCTTCTTCCCGAGCGCACCACTCTCCACGACCCACCAGGCGATGAGTCCCCCTCGTCCAATGGCGCCGCGCTCCGCTGCTGCCGCCGCTCTTCCTCCCAGGATGGTGGTGGGGGTGAGTTCTCCGGCCGCGCCCGCTGGCACGGTGAGACCGCCTCGAAGATGGTTGGTAACGGGGGAGAGCGGAGCGGTGTGCTCCGTCTCCCTGCGGCGACCCCCGTCGACATGACGGGGGACCCACACATGACGGTCGTCACCGTGCAGGTGGTGAGGGTGGCTGGCAGCGACGTCGCGGGCATGGCGGGTGACGTTGCCATGTGCGGGACCTCCACTGGGCTTCCACGGGTGGACTGTGGCGAGCTGGAGGCCCCTCGGGTGGGCGGGGTCCCTCGTTGCAGGGGCTGCGTCCTCACAGACCCCTCGCCCCTCCCCGCGACGTTTCTGGTGGATATTCGCCTCGCCTCCACTGCGCTCTTCTCAACCGGCACGCTAGACGCCCGGGATCGGGTTCTTATAATGGAGCCCGCTGTTGTTGTTGCGGGCCCCTCGGGCGTCTTCTTCTTTGTGCCCCCCCTGCCGCCGCCCGCGGATGGAGGTGCGGTGACGGTGGATGATGTCCGGGGGGACACGCGTGTCGATTTGGCTGCACGACTCTTCTCGAGAGGCACGCTAGTCAACCTCCGACTCCTGGTGTTAATGGCGGACGTGGGCCCCGCCGCCATAGGGCTGATGGTGGTTGGCGGGGTCCCGGAGGTCGACGGAACTCTCCTTATCGCTCCCCCGCTCGGTGAAATACGGGAGAGCATGTTACGCGCCTCTCTGGTTGGTGGAGACGGGCGAGCGCTGCCATTGGCCGCCGGGCGGTCGCGCCTTAAGGCTAGTCGCCCGGCGGTCGCGCCACCCGTGCGTTGCGGACGCGCCGTTACGCCAGACGCGGCGGCCATTGTTGTTGACGGCGCGGCGCTCCTGCCGGTGTTCGTGGCTGCGGTGGCGGCCGTCACTCTAGGTACCGTTGTACCTCTATGGCCAACTGTCACCGGCGACGAAGATGTACATGCCGCCGGCGACGAAATTGTGACGGCCGCGTATGTTTCGGGGGACTCTCCTGCGGATGTCGGTGTTGTTGCAGGCGATGGTGTTGTTGCTGCTGCTGCTGCTGGTGGTGGTGGTGCAGTGGTGGTCGTGGAGGCTGCCCCGGGTGGCCGCGAGTCGCGCGCGCGGCTTCGCGTCACCCTCCCGGAGGACGACAGCGACGATGGCAATGTCGCGGATGCTCGTGTTGCCCGCCCCCGCGCTCGCGTAGACCCGCCAATATTACTCTGTGTGCCATCCGCGTTGTGACCCGGCTCCTGGGGGACACCGTGCTCCCTCGTGTAATGGGATTTTACATCTTTCAACGGGTACGCAGATTTTCCCCGGTAATCGCATATGGAGCACTTATAACCGATGGTGTCCCCCGGATGTACTTTCTTTTGGTGTTTAGCGAGATGAGCCGGGTCACAGTATCCCCCCTGCGGTTTCCCCTGGCCGCTGTCGCCCACCCAGCACCGGGGACAGCAAACTCTCTCCGGCAGCGGGTAGGCGAGCACGACCACGAGCGGCTCATTACCGTGCGCCTCTGACATGATTTTAGGTTATGTTATACACGTGTGTACCAGATATGAATAATCAAAAGTTATGTTTCGAGGTTATGTGTACACACGTGTATAGTGAATAATATTAATAAATAAATAAAAGTTGCATGCACCCGGCGCCCGGCGGCGCGCGGGGACCGCGGAGGCGGCGGGCGGCGTTACCCGTCCACAGGGACGCCCGCGATGTATCTCCCGACGCCGGTACGAAGGTCACACGTGGCCAACGTATCGAAGCCGACAGATACACCACTTAGTTATTAATACCCGCCGCATTCGCGCTCACCACACACACCGGGACACCGCGCGGGACTTGGCGCACGGCTGCAGAGCGAGGACGGATGGCACTTTTCACTTAAAATCGCGGCACTTAAAAATCGCGTAACTCGCGTATTTCTCAACGGATTTTGATCAAAAATATGGCATTTTAAACGGAAACACGCGAGTTAAACGAATATTACACTTAGAAACACGACGGACTTTCGCTTCCCGGCCGGCACACGATCGCGGACACTCACACACGGATTTCGGAACTTTAAGCTAAAATCGTGTGCCGGTAAATGCTCTCCGAGCTTTTATCTGATGGACTCTTAATATTAAACCGATTTTTGAGTTTGAAATAGATTATTGGGCCGGACTCGACGGCACTGCAATGCCGAGTCGACCCGCGGCAAGGTCGGAGCAAGCCCCGGACCCTCGCCTAGGCTCAAAAATCAGTTTAATATTCTGAGTCCCCTATGGGGACTGTATCAGATATTAAGCTGATAAGAACAGATTAAGTCGTCTTTATTTTGCAAAGAAATTCCCCGGGGGCGGAGCCCCCGGGGTACAATATAAAAAAACGGACGGCTTAGGCCGCGCGCCGGTCTTAAATAAATATATGGGCGGGGGACAAGAAGCCCCCCCCGCCAGTGGGCCAACAAGTACGCATTTTGGGGTTGCAAGTCGTCTTTATTTTCAAAGAAATTCCCCGAGGGCGGAGCCCCCGGGGTACAATATAAAATCGGACTGCTTAGGCCGCGCGCCGGACTTAAAAAAATATCATGGGCGGGGGACAAGAGGCCCCCCCCGCCAGTGGGCATCAGGTACGCATTCTGGGGTAACAGCCCCAAAACGCGGGGGGTATGAAAAATAAAATATACATATATCACGGCCCTGTCAATAGACAGGGCCTTATTATCACAGACAATCGCCCCTGGGCCTATCACAGCAAGTATTTGTCAAAGGATAAAATGAACCCAGGGGCGCGCACGCGGCATTATAATTAAAATTTGCGCAATGCGCCAGCAACGCGAAACACTCACACTCGAATAAAATACAATATGATTTACGCGACATTCACACTCGGAACATATACGCCCACACAAGTATAAATAATAAAAATAACAAAGATAAAAAAGCTGTGGGCGAGACAACGTTGAAATAATAAATTACGCGACATTCACACACGGGAAACAAAAATCTCACAAAGGACTAGTACGTATTCATAGTGCCACTTCTACACGTTGGCGGGCCAACGCCGGCGAATCGCGCGGGGCGGAGTGGCGGGCACCCCATCAGCAGAGGGACGGGAAGGAGCGGCGTACTGGCGCACGCCGGACACATGCTCCACGTAAATGTCCCGTGACCAGCGAATGGAGTCCGAGACAATGAGGCGGCGCATCATTGCTGCATACGCACTGCCAATGCGCAGCAGTCTCAGCACCTCCTCATTGGCCGGATCCCACGAGCCGAGGGCGCCGACGACGAAGGCCGTCACGACCACACGGTACCCCTTGCGCTGGAGCGCCTCAGCAAGGGGAGAATACTTGGCCAGTTTTCTCGCCCTTGCTTCCTTGAACGCCTCCCAACGGTTCTCAAAGGGCACCGTCACGTCGCATATGACGACACTCTTGGAGGGCTCGTGCCTGATCACAAGATCAGGTCGTAGCCCCTCAAGTTCCCCCTCGACGCCCTCGACCCGCTGGTTTACCCGCTTGTCCCCCGGCAAGCGGCATGCCTTCCAGAGACGGTGCAGGACGGCGTCGTGCCTCAGCTGTATGGCGGCAGAGTGGACGCCGCAGTGGCAAATAACGTGGGGAAGGGTCTCGGCTGCCTGCCCGCATCGCCGACACCTTTTATCGCCCTCCCCCCAGCGACGTGCGCCGCTAAGGGGGAGGACATCCAACTTGGCGCGGTGGATAAAGCGCCAGTCGGCGAAGCGGGTGAAGCTGCCGCCGCGGGTAAAGTGATTGCTCACCCTGGCCCGCGACGACACCTCGAACACCTTCCCCTGGTCAGGCTTTTGCAAAAGCCGGTCTGAGTAAAAATTAACTACAGCTGAGCGCAGACGGGCTATCACCTGAGCGCGAGCGCTCGGTGGAACCTTGACCGTCGCGCCTCTGGCACCGCGGCACACCACCATCATGTCATCGGTCGCCGCACACCATTCCCACCGAAGCGACAGTTTCTCGGATTGTCTCCGAGCGGCGTTCCGGGCCCTAGACCACAGGGAGCGCTCCCCACCGTCTCGCATCCTCCCCTCGAGCGAACCCGAGAGAAAGGCTGCGAGATCCTCGTTACTAGGAGGATGGCCGATACGCCTGGCTACCACCCCCCTCAGCGACGACCACGCGAGGTCCCTGACCGTCTCGTCGCCAGCCGTAAGCATACGGAAGGCGTGCGCGACGGACAGGACGTCCGCGAGGTCGGCGAGCGGAAGCAGTCCACAACCCCCCCGACTGGGAGGGAGGTAGACCACCTCCGCGCTTGCACGCTGCGGGAGGTTGAGCCAGGCCTTAGCGGTCCTCCGGACCTCCTTGTCCGCTACTATAAGGGGGCCCTTCTCCACTGCAGCCCCCCGGAGCAGAAAGTCCATCCGCGGCAACAGGTTAGTTGCCACGACTTCGACTCTCTGCCACGGGGTAAGCAGGGACTCGTTCACCGCCCGGAGATCCCCGAGAAGGTCACCAACGGCCTGGAAGGGTGTGGCATTGACCTCAAATCCGGTCGGCACCCCGAGGTGTTTGTAGGGCTCGCCGCCCGCCAGGTGACGAACAGGATGTCCCTGGATTTCGAAGGTCGTCGGTAGGACCCTGCCGCCTGTTCCTGCACCGATGTGCAGGGTGGCGCATTTGGCAGGGTTGAACCGCAACCCCACCGACGATGCTGCGTCCTCCACGGCAGCCAGAAGCTGCCGCATTCCCTCGGGCGTGTCAGCAGTCAGTGCAATGTCGTCCGCGTAGCCGAAGATCTTATATCGGCGGCCCAATAGATCCAACCCCGCATCGACCGTGATAACTGCACGCAGTACCACGTCGATTCCGAAGTCGAATACTATCGGGCTCCACGGACAACCCTGCTTTACGCCCGAGCGAACAGGGATCGGCGCGGTGGGCCCCTCGGCGATCTGCACCCGCGTGGAGCAACCATCATACATGGATGACCATATATTGATGATTCCCCCCGGCACACCGGAGCGAGCGAGAGCGCGACGGATCGCCGCGTGCGGGATCGAACCAAACGCATTGGAAAGATCCAGCCACGCGACGACCGCCTGCCGCCGTGTCCTCCGGACGTCAGCCAGGATCTCCTGCAAGACGAAGTTGTGCTCGTAGCACCCCTCGTCCCGCAGGAATCCCTTTTGCGCCGGACTTAGCTTCTTGTTCCGGACCGCCCATTCGGTCATACGATCGGCAACAAGCGCGGCAAAGAGCTTGGGGGTCGTGTCTCCCAGAGCGAGAGGGCGCCAGTTTTCAAGGTTATCCCGGTCGCCTTTCCCTTTGTGGACCAATACGGTCTTGGAGGTCTTCCAGGACGCAGGAACTGCCTCGAGTCTCAGGCATGCGTTATAATACGCAGTGAGGAGCCGCATACCAGGATCCCGCGCACGGAGGTCACGGTAGGTGACACCGTCGAGGGCCCGGCGCAGAGTTTGTCATACGCCGGAGCCGACGATCCACCTCTCGCTCCGTGAGAGGATCCGCTAGGTAAGCAGCATCCTCAAGACTCGAGGGGTCGATAGGCTCCGCTTCCTCATCAGGGCTGGCCAGATCCTCCCCGCCGCAGTATATCCCTTCGAAATACTGCTGAACCCGCCATTTCGGCACCTGGCAGAAATCGGCGGGCCCCTGCAGCACCTCTCGGACCGCTTTGCGGCGGTTCACTCTGTACAGAGCCTGAATTCGGGTAGCTTCGCGTACCCAGCCGCTACGCCCTTCTCCCGACTGCGAGGGGGGACCGACCGGTGCCGGCCCCCCCATTATAAATACTGCCGCCGTCTCGCGCCGGACGATTCCCCTCGCCCCGACGCGCTCGCGCCCCTCGCGACCGAACCGGACGGTCACGGGTGCCAGGCGCATCGCCGCGCGCCCCACCCGTTGCATCCTCCCCAAAGAAGGCCACGACCGAAGCCGCGAACTCCTCCAGGTCCGCAATCGAGTTGACGGCTTCAGCTCGCCCAGCCAGCTCGTCACGGGCAGCCACACGTTCCCTCCTTCGCTGCCTTTCGACAGCTACGGAGGTCGGTTGGCCACCAGACGGCTGGGCAGGCGGAACCTCCACACGCCGCGGGCGTCGGCGCTGCTCCTCGCCCCCACCTACATTTAGACACGGCGGTGTCTGCTCGCTCGCTGCGGTGCCGCCGGTTGCGTGTGCCTGCCGCCGGCGACCCATCACGCCAGGGACACTTACCGGAACACTCGGATGTCCCGCAGTGCGGTGGACTTCAGTCCGCACGACCGGTGCTCCCTCCGGGATGTCCCCATGCCTCACGGGGACCGCCACATTCGCCGCTCGCACGTTGGAAATTGAGGTGCGCTCCGGGCGCACCTCACAAGGCCTAATCAAGTTAAAGTTATTAAAACTATTCGCCGACGTTGTTATTACTGGGGGCGGGTTGTCGCCTCCGGAAGAGCTGTCGCTAATCCGGCGCCTCGCTCTTCTTCCCGAGCGCACCACTCTCCACGACCCACCAGGCGATGAGTCCCCCTCGTCCAATGGCGCCGCGCTCCGCTGCTGCCGCCGCTCTTCCTCCCAGGATGGTGGTGGGGGTGAGTTCTCCGGCCGCGCCCGCTGGCACGGTGAGACCGCCTCGAAGATGGTTGGTAACGGGGGAGAGCGGAGCGGTGTGCTCCGTCTCCCTGCGGCGACCCCCGTCGACATGACGGGGGACCCACACATGACGGTCGTCACCGTGCAGGTGGTGAGGGTGGCTGGCAGCGACGTCGCGGGCATGGCGGGTGACGTTGCCATGTGCGGGACCTCCACTGGGCTTCCACGGGTGGACTGTGGCGAGCTGGAGGCCCCTCGGGTGGGCGGGGTCCCTCGTTGCAGGGGCTGCGTCCTCACAGACCCCTCGCCCCTCCCCGCGACGTTTCTGGTGGATATTCGCCTCGCCTCCACTGCGCTCTTCTCAACCGGCACGCTAGACGCCCGGGATCGGGTTCTTATAATGGAGCCCGCTGTTGTTGTTGCGGGCCCCTCGGGCGTCTTCTTCTTTGTGCCCCCCCTGCCGCCGCCCGCGGATGGAGGTGCGGTGACGGTGGATGATGTCCGGGGGGACACGCGTGTCGATTTGGCTGCACGACTCTTCTCGAGAGGCACGCTAGTCAACCTCCGACTCCTGGTGTTAATGGCGGACGTGGGCCCCGCCGCCATAGGGCTGATGGTGGTTGGCGGGGTCCCGGAGGTCGACGGAACTCTCCTTATCGCTCCCCCGCTCGGTGAAATACGGGAGAGCATGTTACGCGCCTCTCTGGTTGGTGGAGACGGGCGAGCGCTGCCATTGGCCGCCGGGCGGTCGCGCCTTAAGGCTAGTCGCCCGGCGGTCGCGCCACCCGTGCGTTGCGGACGCGCCGTTACGCCAGACGCGGCGGCCATTGTTGTTGACGGCGCGGCGCTCCTGCCGGTGTTCGTGGCTGCGGTGGCGGCCGTCACTCTAGGTACCGTTGTACCTCTATGGCCAACTGTCACCGGCGACGAAGATGTACATGCCGCCGGCGACGAAATTGTGACGGCCGCGTATGTTTCGGGGGACTCTCCTGCGGATGTCGGTGTTGTTGCAGGCGATGGTGTTGTTGCTGCTGCTGCTGCTGGTGGTGGTGGTGCAGTGGTGGTCGTGGAGGCTGCCCCGGGTGGCCGCGAGTCGCGCGCGCGGCTTCGCGTCACCCTCCCGGAGGACGACAGCGACGATGGCAATGTCGCGGATGCTCGTGTTGCCCGCCCCCGCGCTCGCGTAGACCCGCCAATATTACTCTGTGTGCCATCCGCGTTGTGACCCGGCTCCTGGGGGACACCGTGCTCCCTCGTGTAATGGGATTTTACATCTTTCAACGGGTACGCAGATTTTCCCCGGTAATCGCATATGGAGCACTTATAACCGATGGTGTCCCCCGGATGTACTTTCTTTTGGTGTTTAGCGAGATGAGCCGGGTCACAGTATCCCCCCTGCGGTTTCCCCTGGCCGCTGTCGCCCACCCAGCACCGGGGACAGCAAACTCTCTCCGGCAGCGGGTAGGCGAGCACGACCACGAGCGGCTCATTACCGTGCGCCTCTGACATGATTTTAGGTTATGTTATACACGTGTGTACCAGATATGAATAATCAAAAGTTATGTTTCGAGGTTATGTGTACACACGTGTATAGTGAATAATATTAATAAATAAATAAAAGTTGCATGCACCCGGCGCCCGGCGGCGCGCGGGGACCGCGGAGGCGGCGGGCGGCGTTACCCGTCCACAGGGACGCCCGCGATGTATCTCCCGACGCCGGTACGAAGGTCACACGTGGCCAACGTATCGAAGCCGACAGATACACCACTTAGTTATTAATACCCGCCGCATTCGCGCTCACCACACACACCGGGACACCGCGCGGGACTTGGCGCACGGCTGCAGAGCGAGGACGGATGGCACTTTTCACTTAAAATCGCGGCACTTAAAAATCGCGTAACTCGCGTATTTCTCAACGGATTTTGATCAAAAATATGGCATTTTAAACGGAAACACGCGAGTTAAACGAATATTACACTTAGAAACACGACGGACTTTCGCTTCCCGGCCGGCACACGATCGCGGACACTCACACACGGATTTCGGAACTTTAAGCTAAAATCGTGTGCCGGTAAATGCTCTCCGAGCTTTTATCTGATGGACTCTTAATATTAAACCGATTTTGAGTTTGAAATAGATTATTGGGCCGGACTCGACGGCACTGCAATGCCGAGTCGACCCGCGGCAAGGTCGGAGCAAGCCCCGGACCCTCGCCTAGGCTCAAAAATCAGTTTAATATTCTGAGTCCCCTATGGGGACTGTATCAGATATTAAGCTGATAAGAACAGATTAAGTCGTCTTTATTTTGCAAAGAAATTCCCCGGGGGCGGAGCCCCCGGGGTACAATATAAAAAAACGGACGGCTTAGGCCGCGCGCCGGTCTTAAATAAATATATGGGCGGGGGACAAGAAGCCCCCCCCGCCAGTGGGCCAACAAGTACGCATTTTGGGGTTGCAAGTACTACACTTTGATCTTAGCACATCCTCATGCATCCAAGAATACATTCCTTAATTTGAACAGTATACTGCATTCATTTAGTGCCTCCAGATAACAGCTAATTCTGTCTTGTAGAAAGTGATGTGCAATGCATGTCCAAGTGATGTCATCCTCACGCTTCAACTCTTGCGTGTCTAATGTGAGTATTCAGTGCAGTGCCGGCGATGTGGCTATGCGTGTGTGTTGAATGTATACGTCTCAGCCAATACGAAGCCGTAACCAATACAAGCTGCAACAATTTACGTCAACTGAAGAATTGAAAAAGATGTGACTCCTCTGTATGGATGGCCATAACCGCTTGTACAATCTTCCGCTACTCCGGCAGTTTGCTGAGTAGTAATAGCTGTCCCAATGACAGGACAAATTTTGAAGACAACCAAGCTGAAAATAGCAAGGTGTACCATCGCAGAAGTAATCTCTTATTCTCCATAATACTTGAAGAGAAGAGATAAAACCGATCAAAATTATCTGTTGTAGTGAGATTTGCACAGTCATATTCAGATAACGCCACTTCTCGACGTTGAAGATTGTCAACGATGGAATCGAAAGGTACTCGAAGTAAAGGTCAATCTTCATATTTTGCGGATATCTTCATATGATGCAATCGAATACGCGAGAAAGTCCTCCAAAGAGCGTGCAGAAGTTTCGATTCATGCAATGTAAAACCCTCAGATTCTCGTAAATCGCTGGCGGTATCGAGAAATTTTCTCTTCTACATAAGTTTGTTCTACTAGTCTCACGTAATCAATCTTAAGGTAATCATGCCTGATAAGAGCATATAAAAACTTATAATCCTGCTTCCTATCGAATTTCGACCAATAAGAACTTACAATTAGTGAGATTATTTGACATGCCATTTTCAAGTTTTAGTACGCACACAAAATACAATTCTAAAAATTCGCATTGGGATTAAATGATTCCTATCATATTTGTTGTTTCGCAGTTTACTGATTCTTAAAAAGCAAACAAAATTGACAACGTCACTATGACTAACGTATTTACGAACTGCACACAAATGCTAAGGTGAGAAATTCAAAGGACTAAGAAATATAAGCGCATTTACTATAAAATTATAACGGACTTCAAAGAGTGGGTAACGCAATTCTTTACACTTAAATATAGTTTAAGTCATACATTTTAATCTGGAAATTTCTTTTTAGAAATATATGTAGGTACCTATACACTGAATCGTTGATTTAATTCCGCCTATATCTATATTAAATACTACAATATGTTTTTATGATATTCTATAACATACATAACGGCAGCGGGTACTACCTCAGTATCCGCCTTACATGATCTTACTGACGTATCTAAATCGTTCAGCAATTCCCAGTCACTATCGATTCTTCTGCAATATGCAACATAGTGGCTTGATTCCAAATGTATTACACCGGCGAGTCTGCATGTAAAAAAAATTATATTCCAAAGTTTAAATATAACAATATTATATGCGACTGGTATAATAAGTATCTGTTGAAGTTACCTGTACTCAATATTAGCCAAATGTATAGTAGTTGGGAAGTCCGATAATCTGCATCCCATTCCTTTTGTTGACTTGATGTTTACTCTCGAATGTCCAGTTTGATAAAAAGATGGGAATGCAATGACATCGTCACAGTGCCCTTCCCTGAACATCCCTCCTTAGTACATTTTACATTATAATAACATGAGAAGTAGTTAAGTGCTTTTTCCATGGCTTTGAAGCCGTCTTTAGCGATAATTTTGTGATTGACAGTCAAATACGATTGATTGTAGTTGTTTTGCAATCCGGATTAGAACATGTGAATAACTTGAATGCACTTGGCTCGTCAATAAATACTTTTTCCCACACGATAGTCACACAATCTTCAGCATCTATTGAAATTGATGTGGTTATATTTCCTACTTTAGTAGTTCTTATAGGTTTATAGTGCGGCATTAAAAGGGACAATCGTATTTGATAAATTTTTGCCGTTGGACCGGTTTCAGCAAAAAGTAAAATAAATTTTCCTACTTTATTGGCCAAATCTTTTGGTTACTGACGCGTAATAATTGTCGTCAAATAAACAGCGTAGTAAAATGTGTACGATGGAATCAAATGCACAAGTATTATATATTTTGTACATTACTTTATCAAGTTTAATCATGCCTGTGCAACTACCGTTTTGTAATAAATAATTCCTTTTCACGTTCTTATGCATTTGAGCATTGACATATTTAATTTCTGGATATTTCCTAAAATAAAAACTTTTTTTTTTGTTTCTGTAATTTATCGACACATTCGCTCCACTTGATATAACCTTATTTTTATTTTGTTCGTCAGTTCTTATTTTCACTCTTCTTTCTTTCTCTTCATTATCTCTTAAGCTTTCAGGCTTTAGCAAAGTGTTATCAAGTGGTGATGATGCTGACAACGGCTTTTGGATATTGATGGTACTGCTATATGGTGATAAGTTCGACAATGGTTTTTGATTGCTATTGTTAAGATCTTGATTATCTGTCGATTCCAAGCAATGATCATTCAAAAATAGCTCAGAATAATCATTATAATTCTCGCCAACTTGTGTCGGAAATGTGTTGTTCATGTTACTTTTGTCCGAGTTATCTATTGGTGTAGGCTTCTGATCTTCATTATTGATTGATAATTCATTAGAAACTTCAATAACGTAAAGATTTTCATGAATAGGTAAGTGTACCGAGTTGATTCCTGAAGTTTTGTCGTTGCAGTGTGTTAGTGATTTTGACGTGTCAGAAATCTGAATGTTGTAATTAGATGTTTCAACGAAAACATTATCAATTTCATCTGTTTTGATAATAGATGCTAAAAATATGTTATCTTTCAGTCGACCCTTATTGCGCCAATTTTCGTGTGATTTTAAATCTGAATCATCTGCATTCTGTACATAACTAACACATAAATCTTCTATGGGTACATTTTTGTGATTTTTCTTAACATCAGGATAAATGACGGGTGAAATGGTAAAGCCATCGCTTGTTAAAGTATTGAATTCATTACCAGATGATGCGACATCCAGAACATTTGTGTTTGGTATCTCATGACAGGCGAATTCATCTTCTGAACGCGAATCGACACGACTCTCGGTTTCAAATTGATATTTGACCTTTTTCGCAACAACCGAACGACTGTCACTGATTGTCTTGAGTTTTGATGTTTGAACTTCTGTTAACCGTCCTACCTTGAAATTTGTCAACTTTGATTTAAACATTAGCACACCACCAATAATATCCTTCAGATCGACTTTTAGAAAGCGATCTATACGCACTGGCAACCGTTTTATTAATGGATTTCCTGTCAGTATGCGAGTTTTCAAGTCGTTGAAATATCCTTCTACATAACTCGATGTTGCATGTTTTTTACCATTAGGCACTGCAACGCAAGTCCACAGTGGGAATTCTGTCGCGAGTATAATTAATCTTTCTGCGAATTTCGGCAAATAAAATGCATTCAACTCGAATCCGATCTGCGTAATTTTTTTAGCGCTTTTTAATATTCCATCAATCCAATTTCTTACGGACGTGATATCGCTATCATGATGTACATCTTACAGAATAAATTCAACGTCTTCGAGATTGTCGTCACGATCGGTATATCAATTATTTTTGTAGCCATTGCAATACAAGTTTCCAATTTCTTACGTTCAAGTTTCGGTGATATTTTTGATGCGATTATAGAATCTTCATAATCGTTCACCGCGACGATGATAGTTAGGAAAATTAGTTCTCTGAACTCGAATGTTTCAGCATCAGATCTACACACCGTATAAAAAACTCGCGTATGCACGCGTGATTGACTTTCTCGAAGCATTTCCATCTACTCACAGCATGTATGAGATGTGCAACATCTACACGAATGTATGTGCTGAACTTTAAAATTTGACTTATACCGGACACAATTGCAAATTGGTCAGCGACGTAAGATTTTATAGTTTGATTGTTGAAAGCGAGGGACATGGCAGATAAAAGAGCGCGAGAATAATCAGAAACAGCCTCTTTTGGCTTGGTGCGCCATTTCTAATCCATGTTCTTAACTAATATTCTATAAATTCTGTAGTTTGTCTTTCCGATATCATTTGAGAAACTATTAATGTAGTGTTATCAAAGTTGATGACTATCGCGGATAGAAACATGTGTCTTGTTTCCGTATTATTCGATTGTTTGATAGTTCGTACAATACTACTGGTTGTGTCAATATTTATTAACGACCAATTATCTAGTCGACAATATTCATTATATGAATGTAGTTGTGGTGTCGTCATATAAAAAACAAAAAAAGGATTTTATCCGACTGCTTGTATAGATCCAACGTAGGGTGGAGTGGTCATCATCTCTTCAATGGTTCGTATCAGATCTCGACCATCAGTCGGTTTAACATTCAATTCTAAATCTACATATTGCTTTTTTGCTTGATCGAGAATACTCCGTTTATACATATTTGGAGGTTTCATCTATCCAATTTGTCCATTTTCCCTCGCTATTTTTTTTCGATAATTTGAGCATCCTTCTATCGCGACTTCTTTACCAATAACTTTCCTCTTCACAACTCGAAGGGGACGCTTCACAACTTCATGATTATCAAGTGATGTATCTCGAGTTTTTACTTTTACATGCAGGTTCTCGTCAACACCTGGCTCCTGTTCGACGTATCCAAAGAAAGGATTACAACATTTCTTACTTTTACATTTGCCAATGATCTGTATGTAATGGAGACTGTCTGGCGAAGGATGCACTTTTGCTCTCTTAAATATATAAGCACATGGGAACCGATAACGTTTGAAGAAGGCGTCGAAAATAATATCTGTCCACTAATTTGGACTCAAAATGTCATAATTTCTGCGTTGTTCACCGTATGGTACAGAAAATCGTGGGTTGATTTTGTTCCATGATTCAACATTCAAACTTAAATGAAACCAAGTCTTGAGCGATGTAAATTTAGGATTATCGAAGAATTCAAAATCGGAATCAACTTCAGCCTTGGATCTTGACTGCTCCAAGGAATTGCCGCTAAGGTGAGAACAATCTTCATTATTATTTGGAACAATGACATCTTTATTCAACCGCGAAGTAGACAAAATGAACCGTCTGTCTTCACGAACAGCTATATACACATCGTGCGCGCTCCACTTTAAATTCAATTCTTTACTTATGTTAACCCAAACTTTCGATGTGTACTTTGGAAGCGTTGAAGTTTTGAAATGTTCGATATATTTTTCTAAGACTCTGATGGCTTCTTCTTTTGGAACTCGCGGTTTTTTAGGCATTGTCATAAAATTACTTGTTTATTAGTTGTCCTTTGTTTTTGTTTCAGTCTTGTTGTGTTTTGTTTATTTGTTATTTATTCGTTCGCCGATATGCATGCAGAAAATAGGAATACATATGTCAATCGCACTTACATTCACCTAAAAAAATTAATATTCTTAGTATATTAAAGAATAATATTATTATTCTTATTTTGATGAAAACTCTCATTGCGTAGTTTGTTAGGGTTCTAGAAATTCGTTCCATACCTTCGAAATTGAAGATGTATTCCGTTACTTAAACTCGCATATAGATTTGTGTAGGTATATAGATAAAATTATCGAAGAATGAATGACTAAAATTATTCATTTATCTGAAAGTTCCAGTAATTGCTTACAAAATCACCGTAATTATTGTACAAAAGAGGTCCACACTCTTGCACAGGTTTTACTTGACTGTAAACAGCAAAACAAAAGAATTAATTATAGGCTGCGGTCCACTTGACGCTCCAAATGCTTCAAAGCATTTCTCTTCTCCTTTCTTTCAATGAAGAAAGAAAGAGAAGAAGAACGCTTCAAAGCATTTGTAGCGTCAAGTGGACCGCAGCCTAAAATCAAGAGACACGGTAGTGTCTCGCGTCAAGTACGCGCGGAGCGAGACAACCGTGGCTCTATATACGCGACGCGACGAGTTGCGTGTACCCGAGATTTTGAGATCGCGATAACCAGCGAACGGATTGAGTTCGAACTAGGCTTAACGGATAGCTGGGACCAAATTTATATAAGAAAAATGTTTTTATTTTTCCGCTACGTGCTCTACGAGCGGAGATATTACGATGCAAATTCCGATCCTAAAAATTTTTATTTAAGAAACGTCCACGTCGTCGTCGGACATATAACATATATATATATATATATGCTATGTTCGACAACAGATGGCTCTGGATACCCCAGCGTTACTTTCACTACTTTCGACTATAGATGGCTCTTGCTTGTCGATAAATAAATCGCGTTTGCGAGAGAGAGCGAGAGAGCGAGATTTCCAGTGTTTCGAGCGTCTCCATGACAACGGAAGAGACACCATGTTTATGTGCAGTGACGTGACTGATGTGTACGTCAGTTGGTGCGCAAGGCTGCGTCTACATTTATCGTAATGTTAAGCTCCTTACGACGATCGTAACGCTCGACAGCTATCGTAACCTCATTATATGAGTTGACTCGGAAAATGGTGACACTTGTCTAGCGTTACAACAGTATAACCTAACATGTCAGCCTTCTCGACGCGCGAAGAAAAGTGTGTTTATAGTTAGATATATTAAGGTGGTTCTTGCATTTAGGTCAAATGTAGATAGCCCGGAAAATATGATATTAAATGAAAGGTTAACGTTCCTAGAGTGTGTTTGAAAACTTTCGGATTTTTTTATCGCTTGGTTCCGGAGATATATGTCCGTAAACTTTGCCAATTTTGATCCCCCTTTCCCTATTATCCCATGTAATCGCACATTCATGGAATACGTTCATACTTCTCGAGTAAATGAACAAATAAAAAACTGTTTAATCGATGCAATAAACATTTCTAAAGATACTGACGCGACACCAAACTGATTGACCGTACCGTATATAAATAAAGCGAAACTTTCGACAAACTTTCGGCAACTTTTGACACGACACGAGAGTCATGGCGGCAGTCTTGAGTGGCTGCTTAGCAACGCGCACGCGTCAGCTGACACACAAGGCGCGTGTCCTATCATTCTCTAGTCAAATTTGTGACTTTGCTCTGCTATTTTCAGTTTATATAGCGACGGTTTAATGAGAAAAAACCTTACGGAATAATTAATTTAAATGTATGCTAATTTTTACATACTAAATCATTCATATTTGTCACTGGTAACAATAGTTGTTTTTGTGACTTCAAAGTACTGCAAGAACCACCTTAATAATAATAATGAAACTGGGGGTGGTCCTCCAACGAAGACCTACTGGCGGCACGCAGACTGAGTCCATTGTGCCTCCCCGCTGCAATAACGGCCTCCCAGTTAGGGAAGACCTGTTTCCCTGTAAAAGCGAAGCAGGTCCTCCACCGGTAGCTGTCTTATCTGCTCGGGATCCAGAAAGGATGAGCCGAGCGTACGGAGTCTTTGCCTGGCGTATGCCGGACATTGACCAAGAATATGGAGACTTGTTTCCTCCCCTTCCCCACAAAGTCTACAGTCGGGTGTATTACTACAACCCAACTTGTACATGTGGTAGTTCAGGACGCCATGACCTGTCAGCAGCTGCACTGCCAGCCTGGCGTCCTTTCTGCTCAGTGATCTAATGCTTCCTGCCAGTCCTCCCTGGGAGAATCTCCCAAGAGAGCCCTGGCCTGTCTGCATTTGCCCCTGGTTTCCTCTCTCCAGCTACCAAGATGCTGGTTCCGCAGCCAGCCCCGGATCTCCCTCTTGCCTAGGCTGAAGGGGACCCCCACAGCCGGCTCCGGTCCCAGCAATCTTTTCTCCGATCCTGCTCTAGCGAGCTGATCGGCGGTTTCGTTACTTTTGATCCCCGAATGACCGAAAACCCACGTTAAGGTAACACTATTGTTCTTCGCCAGCTCCTCCAGGGTGCAGCTACAGTCCCAGACCAGCCGCGAAGTAAATTTCGGAGCACAAAGGGCCTCAAGCGCCGCCCGGCTATCCGAACAGATTCTGATACGCCCTCCCTTCCGCTTCCTCTCCAGTAAGGTTTGGGCACATCTCATAATGGCTACAGTCTCCGCTTGGAATACCGTAGCAAATTCCCCGAGTGGGACACTTTCTTTAGTACCATCTCGGGGACAGTAGAGTCCCGCGCCAGAGCCGACACCTGTTCTGGAGCCATCCGTAAACCAGATGTCCCCGTTCCAGGCATTCAGCCCTTTCGGGTCCTTCCACTCTTCGCGCTCAGGGAAGCACACTCTGTACTTCCTCTCAAAGACGCGGATTGCCGGCATTCTGTCTTGCCCCATTATGAAAACGGGGCCAGCCAGAACCGTTCCTGGAAGTCTTGTGTGTCTAGCACCAGCCTTCCATTTCAACTCACATTTCAGACGGTAGGCCGCGGCCGCCGCCGCAGCCACCACCACCTGGTGCAGTGGCTCAATGCCTAGCAGCACGCCCATCGCTGCCACCGGCGTGGTTCGCAACGCCCCCAGGGCCCCTCTTAAGATCAGAGCCCTGACGTGCTCCAGAGCCATTCTGGCGGTTTTCATCTGCGTCCTGGACCACCATACCACCGATGCGTACAGAAGCCTGGGCCGGAGAATCGCCGTGTAGATCCAATAGACCATCCTTGGCTTAAGACCCCATATCTGGCCGAAAGTTCGCCTACACGTCCAGAAGTAAGAACAAATGCTCTTACAGCGATTCTCAAGGTGCTCCTTCCATGTCAGCTTCCTATCTAGGGTAACCCCCAGATATTTCACCGACTCGGTCGGAACAAGTCTTGTTCCCCCCAAAATAGGCCCTTCCACAGGGCCCACTTTGTACCTGCGTGTGAATACCACGAGCCCGGTCTTCAGTGGGTTCACCGATAGACCGGTCCCGCGGCACCACTCCTCTACCACCTCTAGAGCTGCCTGTGTTAGCTCCAGAAGCGTCTCCAGGAAGGGTCCTCGCACAAGGATAGCCAAATCATCGGCATATCCCTGCGTAAAGAAGCCCCTATCGTTTAGTGTGCCGAGTAGCCGATCGGCTACCAGACACCACAAGAGCGGAGAGAGAACCCCCCCCCCCCCTGTGGGCAGCCTCTCTCCACCCATCCGCTGACTCTCACCGAACCCGATGAGGTCGTTACTCGCCGTCCAAGCATGCCCCTGATCCAATCAACGATCATCTCAGGGACACCCCTCCGAGCGGCCTCTTCACACACTACTTCGTGAGGAGTGTTGTTGAACGCACCCTCCACATCCAGGAAGGTGCCCACCACAAAGCCCCGCTCCTCCAACTGCCCCTCGATAAACGACACGACAGAGTGGAGGGCGGTCTCAGTAGAGTAACCCGCGCGGTACGCATGCTGGTTCCTGTGCAACGGATGCCGCAGAAGAACAACGTCTCGCACGTAGACATCAACTAGCCTTTCTAACGTCTTAAGAAGAAAAGACGTCAGGCTGATTGGTCTAAAGTCCTTGGCAGAGGTGTAACCTGTCCTGCCCGCTTTCGGGATAAACACCACCCTTGCCAGCTTCCAAGCGCTGGGCGTATATCTCAGCGCCAGACAGGCCCTTAAAGTCCGTGTGAGGGGCCCAATGATCTGCTCCAGCCCCTCCTGTAGAAGAGCCGGAAAGATCTTATCCGGTCCCGCTGACTTGAAGGGCTTGAAGGCCATTACAGCCCATCTGACCCTGTCGGGTCTGACGATTTCGGCTGCAAGCGCCCAACCATCTCCCCGCGCTCTCCGCAGAGCCGGAGTCCCCTGCCATGCATAGTCCTCCGACTCCTTCCGGAAGCCCGGGAAGCTTGTCTCCAGTAGGTGTGTCAGACACCGTTCCCCAGTCACCATCGTCCCGTCAGCGAGACAGATGGTTTCCAGGGCTGCGTCCGGGTCCCTGGCCAAAACTCTGCACAGTCTAGCGGTCTCGGGCATGCCCTCCACTGACTCGCAGAATCTCTCCCAGCTCTTTCTTTTTGCTCTTACTACCGATTCTCCGTAATCCTTCTGAGCCCTTCTATGAAGGTCCCAGTCAGACCGGCGGCCCGTGTTCCTGGCCCTGTTCCATGAACGGCGGGCCGCGTCCCTGAGATCGCGCAGCCTTGGACTCCACCAGGAGGTACTCCTGGTGTTTTTAACTGTCCTTTCCGGACAGTTCCTCTCAAAGCTGCCTACCAGAGCTCTTTGCAGGTGATCTACGCAGAGCTCTATCTCTTGTGCGGTCCCATGTCTTTTGGGAAAGTCCCTGAGACTGACTGATAGGTCCTCTCGGTAAGAGGCCCAATCAGTTCCCTTGGGGTCCCTCACTCTATTCTCTTCAGACCTGGCTTTAGCCAGCCTGAAGGTAATCTGTCTGTGATCTGACAAAGAAGGCTCATTCGAGACCCTCCAGTCAGCCACCTCCCGAACCATTTGCCTGGAGCAAATGGTGAGGTCAAGCACCTCCCTTCTCACTGTCGTGCAGAAGGTAGGTTCGTTTCCCTTGTTGAGAATTTCCAGGTCCGTGGACGCTAGAAACTCCAACAGTCTCCTACCTCTCTCGTTGGTGTCAGTGCTTCCCCAGATCGTGTGATGCGCGTTCGCATCACATCCTAAGATCAGGGGAAGCCGATTCCTCTGGCAGTACTCCACCAGGCGAGTCACCGGTTCGGGCGGCAGTGAGCCTCCCTCCTCGTGGGGGAAGTAGGCCGAGCATACCACCAGCTTCTTCCTGAGACCAGGCTCCTCGGTGACCTCTATCTCGACCGCTACTGTATCTCTGGAACAGAAATCAGGTATTAGTCGGGCCTCAACGCCCTTGAGCGCTACACACGCTCTGGGTCGTTGCTCTAACGGGGCCTTAAACAGCCTCCCGCATCCCGCCAGACCTCTGACACAACCCCGGACCAGCCAAGGTTCTTGTATCAGTGAGATGGCTGTGTGCATTCCAGCTTGGCGCCTGGCAAGAACAGCCGAGGCTCCTTTGCTGTGATGCAAGTTGATTTGGGTGAAGACCACCCCGGTCGGGCCCATTTAAGATCCGACCTTTGGGTTGAGCTCCCCCTTACCCGTTACCGCCCCGCCTTGGGACGTCCCTCCCACCTTAAAGGTGACTTGGTCCATCCCAAGGTAAGGCTTAAAATCCAGTGCCCTCAGTTTAAGGACACTGGATTCCGGGAGGCCGAGAACCAGGTTCCTACCGTCACCGGTAGCCCCTACGTTCTCGGCAAACACCCGCCAGCCCGCCGTGCAGAGCCCCGGGTTTTGCCGCTCGAGCCGCACGAGGGTCGCAGCCGGGTCCTCAGGAGGTCCCGGGACCCAAACCACGGCCCTGTACTGCTTTTGCAGCACCTCCGGGCCCACCACTTTGAGCCTGGCGCCTTCCCATGGCACGATGACGCCGATCCGGTCTTCCAACCATTTCCGCGCCACCGCGTCCGCGCATCTCACGATCGCCGCGCCCGCCTTCAGATGGGTGCTGCGGAATCTGGGCACAGGACCCTCCCGGATCCCGTCGATCTCCTTGGAGACCGCACCCCTCAGCAGCGCCAACCGCTCCGCCGTCAGCGCCTCCTCGGGGTAGCCCTCCGCCACAATCACCCTCGTTAGGGGGTCGGCGACGTCCGCAAAGGTCCCAGTTCCCTGAGCCCTTTGCTTCTTCTTCGCCCCTTCCGTCGACGGAGGGGTCTTGTTGGAGCCCATCCGGCGTTTGCTGCCGAAGTGCTCCCGAGACCCCCCACTTGGCGTCTTGGGGGAAGCTGTGGGAGGTTCAGAGGTTGGAGGGAGACCAGCTTGCACTCTCTCCCTCTCCCTCTTGGCCTTCCTCTTCATCGCTCCACTGCGGTTCCTCTTGGGAGAACCCGCAGTGTTTGCCGTCTCTTCAGATGAGGGGTTAGTGCTTCCCGGGCCCGTTAGAGCCCGTTCCGCCCCCACCACCACATCTGCTCTCCTTCCGGAGTCCTCTAATGAGACCTCTATCGGGATGGTTTCAGGATCTTTGGTTTTTTGTATGTCATCCATTTTGTTCCCACGAGTAGCTAGGGAAAAGATAGTCCGCCCATGCAGAGCCCCGCATGCATGGGTAAGGCTAGATACTCTGGGGTTTCGCCCGGTTCCCCAGAGGCATCGTTCAAGACACTGCTCCCCCAGTGCCACGCAGCCCTCGCCACGATAGCTTCCAGCTTAGCTTGGGGAGTTGGTCCACGGCGGCGGCCTTCCCCACCCCACGCAGGGTTTTACACCTGGGAGGTCGGTTATAACCGCCACTACCCGGGTGGTCCGCTCCACAGGCACGCGGGGGTTTAGGCCCGGGCCAGGGGCATTCCTCCCGGACGTCCTCCTATCCGCCACCTGGAGACGCGCCCGGTGGGCACTCAACCCGATGGGAAGAACCACCTTAACATAGATATATTGTTTGACAATTTCTTTGCTTACGACCACGATTGCAGCGTTACGATGGATCGTAATAAGCTCATTACGACGATCGTAACGCTCGTTGTGATAGTTATCGTATGAATTATTAAGGTGCGTCTACATCTAGACTAGAAAAATGACGGATGAGCGGAATTTTTGTTCGCAGTATTATGAGAAAGTAAAGTCATCTAAGTTCCATTTGCTCTTCAAATCGAAGCGACAATTATATACTACTATATAAGAATTCCTCCGTCAGATTGCCACTGAATGATTAGAATATTATTATTTCTTTTAAATGGCAGGTTGGTTTTCGCAGCGTCGAAGAAAAGAAGTCTCTGGAAATATTATTGAAGGAGCGTTCGCTTGACAAGACAAAGCTGAAGCAGTTTTGCTTAAGATTCACTATACCTTCTATGTATAGAAATTTCCTGTGGAAAGTCTTACTCGATGTTGTACCGGTTTACATAGAGAGTCAGGGGTTTATAATGACTCAGCGTAAGGCGGAATTTCAGGATTTGCAGAGAGCACTGAGAGTCACCAAGATCATAGACAACTTTACAAAACCTCATCTAATATTTCTAGCGATGTGGCTGTTACGCAAAAGAAGAGAAAAAGTTGATATAACTGCTCAATTGGAATCACCGTTATACAGGTTTATCGCATTATTTAATATCGTTTCAGACTTTTAAACTCATATTTAATTTTTTAATTTTAATTGAGATCCAGAATTTATTTCGATAGCTTTTCTTCGTGAATCTTGAAAGACTTATTGGCTCTATAAATTCATAGATACTTTGTATGTCTAGCCAAAAATTTAATATTATAACAGAATTTTGTCTATTTCAGAGCTATGAGCAATTTGTGCAAGTTGAAAAGCTGCAGAAAGAAGTCGGAAAATTGCAAGACTGTACATACGCACTGTTGGAAAAAGAGGATATAGAATTATACAAGCATCTCGTTAAAATTGATGCACTTTATAATCTTCCATACAATGCGTGGTTATATTCATGTTTCGCTGGCATAATATCCAATGAATCTATTGCTATGTACGTATGTAATGTGTTGTATATTGCAACTTTATTAGTAAATTTTGATACTGGTAATAGCACTCGTATAATTACTAGAATGTTTATTTGTTATAGGATATGGGATAAAATAACTGTCGGAGCATATCAAATTTTAATTTTCGTTGCCGTTGTTACGTTAACCACCTTGAGGCGTCTATTATTAAGATGTGAAAGCATAGATCATGTATTAGATACTATTAGTAATGTAAGACTACTGGTTAAATTACAATGCAGTAATATAATGTAATGGGTATGTTTTCTCAGATTTTACATTTTGTTTTAGATAATAGAGGAAACGTCAGAGGTGATAGTCAGTAAAGCAAATGAATCAATGCAACAAAGTGGAACAACTCAACAAGTTGATATGTATCTCACAAAGACTAGTTAATATTTTATACCACACAATATAAAAATGTATTATATTCCATACATAGATATATTATGGATATATATATTATGCGATATTAAGTTTGCTCCTAATTTTTCGAATTTGTCTCACATTTAAATGCTAGAAAACGGAAACTAATTTTTATTATTATTTTCATAATAACTTTAATACGTGGACATTATACCTCTGTGAAATTGGCTGGACCTATAATAGATTAAGGAATTGGAATTAATAATTAATCCCAATTTAAAAAATGTATATTGTAGCTGTTTGTTGTAATGATAATTTTGTTTGTAGCTCCAACTATTGAAAGATACGTTTGGAAATATTTTGAAAAAAATAATCGTCACTCGATTTTGAAATAAAAATTATCCGTCTTTTCCACCTACGTTGATTCGTAAAATCTTCCGTGTGCCTCTATCGTGTCGTTTATACGTAGATATGAGAGTGTTATTACTGTTATTATCAGCGATAATATGTGCGACAAGGACACCGAATCAGTGGGAAAGCAATAGGACTTGTGTTGCATACGTCACGTACGTGTAGTAAGAAAGCTATATGTATACATAACGAGCGATAAATTATAAGGAAAATAATTTATACTTATATTCATCGAAATTGTGAATTGATATCATCATTGTTAACACATCATCATATCTTAGTAAATAATCATAGAAAAACTAGGAAATAAAATTGTGTAATAAATATTGGAAAAATATTAGAATTTTAAGATATAACAAGACTATAATGTTATCTCAATCAGAACAATTTGTAATTTTATTGTCACGCAATATTTAAAACACTTTTATAATCTTTGACATATATTTAAATGTAAAATATGATCTTTTATTACAATGTATTTTTTTCGGAATCTAATTGTTAAAAAGAATGTTAGTTTCGTGTGTAACAGTTGTAATAATAGTCTCGTTTAAGATCATTTTGTGATGAAATGTTAATATTATTATACAGTGCCTACCTAAAGTTCCGGGCCACCTAAATAATTTGTGAATGGTTCGAAATATAGGATTGAAATTTATAGGGATACAATGGAATCACAAAGTCTATTATTTAACCACAAAAACACCCACCTCCACACCCCCGGGGGACGCGGGGTGGAGAGAGCCAAAAAATCTTAAATGGCATGTGGGGTTGAGTGAGGGCTCGTTCGAAAGGGCTTTTCGAGACGAAAACAACGCGAGGTCGCCGAAGTCTCTACGATTTTTTTTCGCAGAGTTATGATTAGTTGAACATTTCTATTGAGATTTTGCGATGGCGAGGGCCCACGGCGACAACAGAAGAAAGATAAGGCTTTACGCGGGCACTCACGTTCCTGTGTGTGTGTGTGTCAGGAGAGATAAGGACCCCACGGTTCGTCACTCCCGCGGTAGGTAACGACTCCAAACCCTCTCTGCCGTGTGTGTGTGTGTGTCAGGAGAGATAAGGACCCCACGGTTCGTCACTCCCGCGGTAGTTAACGACTCCAAATCCTCTCTGCCGTGTGTGTGTGTGTGTGTGTATGTGTGTGTCAGGAGAGATAAGGACCCCACAGTTCGTCACTCCCGTGGTAGTTAACGACTCCAAACCCTCTCTGCTGTGTGTGTGTTTGTGTGTGTTTGTGTGTGTGTGTGTGTGTGTGTGTGTGCGTGCGCGTGTGTGTGTGTGTGTGTGCGTGTGTCCGGCCAACTAAGGCAAGACCGGGATGGGAACACTGGTGTATGTGAAGGAATAAAAACACTAATTATTTTATCAAATGTTCAAATTGATGTCCTTCGACAATTTGGCAGTGTCCTAACCGAACGTAAAACGTATCGATAACGTTAGTTAAAAAATCGGGTGTGATTGAATTTGAAACGTTCACTATTTTTTCCCGCAGTTCTTCTAAATTTTCGGACATAGTCTCATAGACCTTTGTTTTAAAATACCCCCAGTAAAAAAAGTCTAATGGGGTCAGATCTGGTGATCTCGGTGGCCATTCTATTGTGCCTCTTCTACCAATCCATCGATCAGTAAAAACATCGTTGAGAATATTTCGAGCTTGCAGAGAAAAATGAGCCGGAGCCCAATCCTGCTGAAACCAAACATTGTGGAAAGCTTCTCCAGCAATATTCTGAATAGCCGGTATCACTTGGTTTCTTACCAAATTGCAATAATTTTGAGAATTTATGTTTCCTTCAATAAAAAACGGTCCTATAATACGATTAAGCATTATTCCGGCCCAAACGTTAACCTTCTGAGGATACTGCGTGTGACTGTCTCTCATCCAATGCGGATTTTCATCTGCCCAATACCTCATATTCTGTCGATTTACAGAACCGTTTAATTCAAATTTGATTCGTCAGAAAAACAGATCCAGTTAAAAAACTGACGATTATCAGCAAGTCGTGTCATCATTGTGTCGCAAAATTCCACTCTTCTGTCATAATCGTCTTCGGATAGCTCCTGGACTAGATGTATTTTGTAAGGATGATAGTAATGCTTCTTCAAAATTCGATGGACTGATGTTGTGCTAATATCATTTTCTTGAGCTGCTCTTGAGACCGATGTATGGGGATTATCGTATACAGTTAGCAGAACATCTGAAGCTTTTTCGTCATTACTAGCATTTTTGGGTCTTCCAGATCTAGGCGCATCTTTAATTAAACCGGTTCTTTGGAAACGACCAACAGTTCTTTCAACAGTTGACTTTGAAATTGGCTCACGGTCAGGATATGTGGCATTGAATAAATCCGCTACTTCTCGATAGGACCTTATTCTATCGCCATACCCTCTCTCATCATCAATACAGTGATCCTTTCCGTATCAGTTAAATGCATTTTCTGACAATAAAAATGTACCAAAATGAAAAGTACTAAAGCAAAAAAGATGTTAGACAAGCGCTCTCAAAAATTCACAAGCGACCGCGTGAAATAATGAGTTTACAAGTGAGAACTCTCTGCAGTGGGGAGGAAGTGGCGAGGGCTATCCGCGGGGTCAAGAGGCGAAAGGCCCCTGGCCCCGACGGAATCCCAGGCAAGGTCTGGACCATGGCCGCGGGGGAACTGGCCGGATGGATGCGGGAAGTTGTTACCGCATGCCTGCGCACCGGCCGGTTCCCCAGAAGATGGAAAGTGGCCAGCCTGGTCCTCCTGCCAAAGGCGGGTATGCCCGCGGATTCCCCGTCCGCGTACAGGCCCGTGTGCTTGCTGGACGAGGCGGGAAAAATCTTCGAAAGGATCATTGCCGCGCGCCTCGTCCGGCACCTGTCCCGGGGTGAGGGAAGAGGTCTCTCCGACGACCAATTCGGCTTCCGTGTGGGGAGGTCAACCGTGGACGCGATCAAGCGCGTCCTCTCCCGCGCGGAGGTCGAGATTGAGGAGGGGGGAGTGGTGTTGGGGGTGTCGTTCGACGTTGTCAACGCCTTCAACACCCTCCCCTGGGAGGTGATAGGGAGGGCGTTGGTGAGATTTGACGTCCCTCCCTACCTCATCAGGGTCGTCGGAGACTATTTCCGGAACAGGGGCCTGAGGTACACAGACCAGGACGGGGTCCTGAGGGTCAGGCTCGTTGAGCGCGGTGTTCCGCAGGGGTTGGTGTTGGGACCGCTGCTGTGGATTATCGCCTACGACCTGGTCCTCGGGGTGGCCCTCCCCAGAGGATGCTGGCTCACGGGGTATGCCGACGACATATTCCTGGGGGTCAGCGGGGAGGGCTGGCAGGAGGCCATCAGGCTGGCCAACGTGGCGGCGGCGAGTGTGGTGCGCGCAATCCGGGCGCTGAGCCTGAAAGTGGCTCCCCATAAAACGCAGGCGACCATGTTCCATGGCCGCCTTGCGGGGGGGTCACCACCGGGAGGACTCAGCGTCCGGGTGGAAGGGAAGGAGGTCCCGATCACTCCCCACCTCCTATACCTGGGGGTCTGGATCGATCGGAAAAGGAGCTTCGGCGAGCACGTTGCCCGCGTGGTCCCGAAGGCGAGGGCAGTGGCCAATAGCCTGGCCAGGCTGCTGCCAAATATTGGCGGGGCCAGCGGGAGCGTGCGTCGCCTCTACGTGGCAGCGGTCCACTCGGTGCTGCTGTACGCAGCACCGGTGTGGGAGGAGAAGGTGGGCAGAGATGCCCGCCTTGGTGGGCAGCTGGCGGCGGTCCAAAGGCTTATAGCCAACAGAGCCGCCAGGGCCTACCGGACCGTGTCACACGTGGGGGCGACTACCCTCGCCGGAATCCCCCCGATTCACCTGGTCGCCAGGTCGCATACACACGTGTATACGCGGACCAAGGCGATCAGGGACGGGGGGGGGGGGTGTCATCACGGCGAGGGTCAAGAGGGCGCTGAGGCTCCAGGCCAAAGCGACCCTCCTGCGAGAGTGGAAGGAGTTCCTCGCGAACCCACAGTTGTGGGGCAGGAGGGTCAGGGAGGCCATCCGGCCGGTCCTAGGGGAGTGGGTGGAGCGTAAGGGGAGAGGCCTTACGTTCCACACGGCGCAGGTGATCACCGGGCATGGGTGCTTCGGTGATTACCTGTGCCGGATCAGGAAGGAGCGCACCACGCGTTGCCACCATTGCCCGGAGGAGGTAGACACGGCGCAGCATACGCTGGAGGAGTGCCCAGCGTGGGAGGAGCAGCGCCGTGTCCTCCGGGCAAACGTGGGGGAAGACCTCGCCCTCCCGGCCATCATCGCAGCGGCGATAGCCGGTGGAGAAGAGGGCGAGGCGAAATGGAGGGCGTTCGTCTCCTTCTGCGGCGCAGTCATGTCGCAGAAGGAGGCAGCCG
This sequence comes from Leptothorax acervorum, assembly GCA_035220615.1. NCBI lineage: Eukaryota > Metazoa > Arthropoda > Insecta > Hymenoptera > Formicidae > Leptothorax > Leptothorax acervorum. Next base: position 26,371 of record JASTWQ010000267.1, on the reverse strand, counting down.
AACGCGTCAGGAGGGAGGAGGCACCCCCCCCTTCCAGTGACAACGAGTGGAGTGACGGGGTGGGTCCGGGCCGCAGACCGCCGCCGCCATCACGGCGGCGGCGTTACTTTTTGCGACGTCGCGTGCCCAGGAGCGGCCCCCCCGTCGCGGTTCCGGCTCCGGGGGGGGGGGGGGGGGGGCGGCCCGTGACAGTGCCGGGGGGGGGGGAAGGGCGCAATAATGCGCACAGGAGGTACCCTTCCCCCCCCCTCCTACCCTCCCTTCGGAACGTGAGGTGGGCCGTCGCCGCCGGTTGGTGGCGGTCGGCGGCCGTGTATGGACTCCCCCTCTCATTGAAGGGTGATCGCGGGGGTGGAGCGGGCGTGCGGGCGGGGCTTACCGTACGCCCGCAGTGTAACCCACCCCTGCTAGAGGGGCGGCGGTCTGGGCGGATGTCCCCCCACTCCGCCGCGGCGTTTGCAGGAGGCGGCTCCAGGGAGCCGGGGGAGACGCCATGACGTCTCCCGAGTTGGCGCCCAAACCTGGGTCTTGGCGCTGGTGGCCCCGGAAGAATCAGCGCGTTTCCCGGGGTCCCCATGTCTACGAGCGCCGCGAGGGACATCCGCAGGAGTTTTAGTGGGCAGGGTATGCATGCAGTATCGTGAGCGATGTGCATGCTATACAATCCCACACTCCCCCCGCTATGCCTCTCCCCGGAGGCTGGGGGGGGAGGTCTTCCCCGAAAGGGGCTACTGGTTGAAACCCAGGGGCGTAAGCCCTGGGGATTCCAGTAGTGGAAGATTTCTCCTGCGTCAAAAAAAAAAAAAAAAGAAAGTGAGAACTGAGGGAACATCAACTACTGCATTTCATATCATAGATCGCCGGCATACGGGCATTGATATTTGAGTTCAAACCACGGTCGTATACACAGCGACCTATGATATGAAATGAAATAGTTGATGGTCCCTCAAAGAGTTCTCACTTGTAAACTCATTATTTCACGCGGTCGCTTGTGAATTTTCGAGAGCGCTTGTCTAACATCTTTTTTGCTTTAGTACTTTTCATTTTAGTACATTTTTATTGTCAGAAAATGCATTTAACTGATACGGAAAAAATCACTGTATTGATGATGAGAGGGTATGGCGATAGAATAAGGTCCTATCGAGAAGTAGCGGATTTATTCAATGCCACATATCCTGACCGTGAACCAATTTCAAAGTCAACTGTTGAAAGAACTGTTGGTCGTTTCCAAAGAACCGGTTTAATTAAAGATGCGTCTAGATCTGGAAGACCCAAAAATGCTAGTAATGACGAAAAAGCTTTAGATGTTCTGCTAACTGTATACGATAATCCCCATACATCGGTCTCAAGAGCAGTTCAAGAAAATGATACTAGCACAACATCAGTCCATCGAATTTTGAAGAAGCATCACTATCATCCTTACAAAATACATCTAGTCTAGGAGCTATCCGAAGACGATTATGACAGAAGAGTGGAATTTTGCGACACAATAATGACACGACTTGCTGATAATCGTCAGTTTTTCAACTGGATCTGTTTTTCTGACGAATCAACATTTGAATTAAACGGTTCTGTAAATCGACAGAATATGAGGTATTGGGCAGATGAAAATCCGCATTGGATGAGAGACAGTCACACGCAGTATCCTCAGAAGGTTAACGTTTGGGCCGGAATAATGCTTAATCGTATTATAGGACCGTTTTTTATTGAAGGAAACATAAATTCTCAAAATTATTGCAATTTGCTAAGAAACCAAGTGATACCGGCTATTCAGGATATTGCTGGAGAAGCTTTCCACAATGTTTGGTTTCAGCAGGATGGGGCTCCGGCTCATTTTTCTCTGCAAGCTTGAAATATTCTCAACGATGTTTTTACTGATCGATGGATTGGTAGAAGAGGCACAATAGAATGGCCACCGAGATTACCAGATCTGACCCCATTAAACTTTTTTTACCGGGGGTATTTTAAAACAAAGGTCTATGAGACTAGGTCCGAAAATTTAGAACTGCGGGAAAAAATAGCGAACGTTTCAAATTCAATCACACCCGATTTTTTAACTAACGTTATCGATACGTTTTACGTTCGATTAAGACACTGCCAAGTTGTCGAAGGACATCAATTTGAACATTTGATAAAATAATTAGTGTTTTTATTCCTTCACATACACCAGTGTTCCCATCCCGGTCTTGCCTTAGTTGGCCGGACACGCTAGCGGTCTCGCCTTGGTTGGCCGGACACACACCCACACACACACACACACACACACACACACACACACAGCAGAGAGGGTTTGGAGTCGTTAACTACCACGAGAGTGACGAACCGTGGGGTCCTTATCTCTCCTGACACACACACACACACACACACACACACAGCAGAGAGGGTTTGGAGTCGTTAACTACCGCGGGAGTGACGAACCGTGGGGTCCTTATCTCTCCTGACACACACACACAGGAACGTGCGTGCCCGCGTAAAGCCTTATCTTTCTTCTATTGTCGCCGTGGGCCCTCGCTATCGCAAAATCTCAATAGAAAAGTTCAACTGATCATAACTCTGCGAAAAAAAATCGTAGAGACTTCGGCGACCTCGCGTTGTTTTCGTCTCGGAAAGCCCTTTCGAACGAGCCCTCACTCAACCCCACATGCCATTTAAGATTTTTTGGCTCTCTCCACCCCCGTCCCCCGGGGGTGTGGAGGTGGGTGTTTTTGTGGTTAAATAATAGACTTTGTGATTCCATTGTATCCCTATAAATTTCAATCCTATATTTCGAACCATTCACAAATTATTTAGGTGGCCCGGAACTTTAGGTAGGCACTGTATAAATATTAATATCTGAAATAAAATTGAAAGAGTAAGATTGACCTTTTATTTACAAATTGTTATTATAGCCTCGATAGTCATCATATATATGATATATTACTTTTATATATAGGGGAGACCGGGGCGAAAACATCTACGGGGTGAGACCGTCAAATCAAATATCTCGGAACCTGTATATTGTGCGAACTCGCTATTAACATTGTAAAAGCTGCTTATGGTATCCATGCGACCAACGGAGTTTCGGCAGGTTACCTGCCGTGTTATGATTTTTACGAGGGCAAACGTGTTTTCAAAAGGTAAAAGTGAAATTTTCTGCGCGTGGAAATTTTGTAATAAATGCAATAATATTTGCTCTCCTAATCTCGAGGTACGTGATTATAAAGAGTAATGCATGCTGAACACGAGTCCAGTGTAGTTTTTTCATTATCGTTGATGTCTAATATTTCGTGGGCGATCAAACCTGAAACTTGTGTTTGGGGCCAATCCGTCAGTAAGCACCCGGGGCGGGTCCGGCAGTCTTGTCACTGTGGCGCGCCGGGCGCACAACTTCAGCTCACGGCGATTTTAGGTTAGGTTGTAACCGAACGGTACGTAATCGGGCTACGGGACACGCTATTTTGTCCTATAAGTCATCGGTCGCCACTCGGTTTATCCTGATTCCACCGAGAAGGTAATCTATGATATCATGGTTAACCAATTTGTTTAAACAATCTCCTTTTCAGATTCCCGTCACGGATGCCGAATCTCCAGCGCCTACTCTCGGATCACCGATACTAATCACCAGCCTAAGTCAACGTGGGATCAAGATGGCTGACCACCGCTTGATCGGGTAAGTTACAGTACCAATGGTTAATCAACCTAATTAACTTTTTCTATTTTCAGGTTCTCACTGCGGGTGCCTCATCTGTGTCGCCGTCCCATGGATCATCGCTGCTGCGTGCCGCCCAGGATCATCGCGTTCACAAGATAGCCGACCACCAGGTAAGTATAAGTAATGTGGTTAATTAATTTAATTAATACTGATCCTTTTTAGGTTTCCGCCACGGATGTCACATCTGCTGGTCCCACCGTTGATGCACCGATAATAATCCTCGACCCGGATCGCCGCTTCTCCAAGATGGCTGCCCTCCGTTTAATCAGGTAAGTGTAAGTAATTGCGACTTCGTCGTAATTTTCACAAATGATTATTCCATTTATTCATATTGATCGTTTTACACAGATGGTTGTTCACATTTATTTATTCCGCGCAAGATGGCGGTCGCACGTCTCGCTAAGTGCGTGATTTCCGTTTCGGCACTATAATACCGTTTGCCTTTCGTATCGGCGACTTTTAACGCGTTATGCGGGCGTTCCCGTTTGTTTCGGACGCTGGGGTAATCGAATTTCGTATTCCGGAGCACTATTGCGATAATTACTGCGACACGTCGGGACATACGCGCGAGACCGGTGTTACCTCTTCGAGCGCCCACGAGAGACTGCCCCGAGTGACTCTGCGCGCTGTGGCTCCCCACTTTCGATTCTCTACCCCTACCATGGTATCGCGGCTGCTTTCTCTTTCGGTAATTTTCCACGCTACGCAGTTACAATAGTTGTTTATTGCTTTCGGTCGCGCCAGATGTTCCCGACGGAAATTTCCACTCGGTACGCTATAAGTGCGACGCACTTTCTCGATGCCCGGGTAGTGGTTTTCCACCCCATGGAATTTTCGACTTTCTACGGCGCCGACCCGCGTGTCCGGCCTCTCTTGCGCCCCTATATAGGCATCCGGACCGATTTCCTAGAGAAGACGCCCCGGTCGATTTCGTGGTACCCGACGTTGACGGCGACCCCCGGTGCTCGCTTCTACGACCCCTACAGACTACATTCCGGACTTGGTTTTCGTATCCGGTGTCTGGGTATCGATTTCGCGGACCGTCCCCGTAACTTCCGTCTGGGTGGTCGGATCTTGACGGCGATCCCCGGTGCTCGCTTCTCTGACCCCTATAGACTACATTCCGGACTTGGTGTTCGCAGCCGGTGTCCGGGTATCGATTTCGCGGACCGTCCCCGTAACTTCCGTCCGGGTGGTCGGATCTCGACGGCGACCTTTTCCCCCGGTGTGCCATGTCTCGCTCTCGGGGCACCGTGGGTTTTTTTCCGTGGATGACGCATGGTTCGCTATCTCGTCACCCAGTGCTCGGACCGCGGCGCTCTTTGCGCGTGCCCCCATTTTACGACTCTGTGGTTCGGCACCGGTGGCTATTTAGTCGCGCGGCTCGCGTGGTTTTTTTTTTTTTTTTTACGCAGGAGAAATCTTCAACTACTGGGATCCCTGGGGCTCGAGTCCCAGGTTTACCCAGTAGCCCCTTTCGGGGAAGACCCCCCCGGCCTCCGGGGAGAGGCATAAGCGGGGGGAGTGTGGGATTGTATAGCATGCACATCGCTCACAATACTGCATGCATACCCTGCCCACTAAAACTCCTGCGGATGTCCCTCACGGCGCTCGTTGTCATGGGGAGCCCCGGGAAACGCACTGATTCTTCCGGGGCCCCCCAGCGCCAGGCCCAGACTTGGGCGTCAACCCGGGAGACGCCGACCGGCGTCTACCCCGGCTCTTTGGAGCCGCCTCCTGAGACCACCGCGGCGGAATAGGGGGACATCCACCCATACCGCCGCCCCTCTAGCAGGGGTGGGTTATGCTGTGGGCGTGCGGTAAACCCCGCCCGCACGCCCGCTCCACCCCCGCGGTACCACCTTTAGTTTTATGGGGAGGGGACCCGTACGTACGGCCGTTGGCCGGCGCCGCCGACGGCAACGGCCTCCTCACGTTCCGAGGGGGGGGGGGGGGAGCGAAGGGGGGAGAAGATACCTTCTGTGCGCACTAACTGTGCCCTTCTCCCCCACGGCACTGTCATGTGCTGTCCCCCCCCCCCGAAACCGGAATCGCAACGGGGGGGCCGCTCCTGGGCCTGCGCCGTCGTAAAAAATAACGCCGCCGCCGTGGTGGCGGCGGCGGTCTGCGGCTCGGATCCACCCCGTCGCTCCAGTTGCTGTCGCTGGAGGGGGGTGGTGCTTCCCCCCTCCTGACGCGTTCGGCTGCCTCCTTCTGCGACATGACTGCGCCGCAGAAGGAGACGAACGCCCTCCATTTGACCTCGCCCTCCTCTCCCCCGGTCACCGCCGCGGCGATGATGGTCGGGAGGGCGAGGTCGTCTCCTACACTTGCCCGGAGGACACGGCGCTGCTCCTCCCATGCTGGGCAAAACTCCAGCGTATGCTGCGCCGTGTCTGCCTCCTCCGGGCAGTGATGGCAGTGCGTGGTGCGCTCTTTCCCGATCCGGCACAGGTAATCCCCGAAGCACCCATGTCCGGTGATCACCTGCGCCGTGTGGAACGTAAGGCCTCTTTCCTTACGCTCCACCCACTCCCCAAGGACCGGCCGGATGGCCTCCCTGACCCTCCTGCCCCACAACTGGGGGTTCTCGAGGAATTCCTCCCATTCTCGCAGGAGGGTCGCTTTGGCTTGGAGCTTCAGCGCCCTCTTGACCCTCGCCGTGATGACACCCCCCCGGCTCGCGTGGTTTGACACTTCGCGTCCACGCCCCCGTATGTCGTCAATGGGCTTGATTGGATTCGCGATTTTTCGCAAATTCGGGTCCGAACGTTCCCGGTCCGAAGTCTGTGTGTGGCACGACGCCTTATGTTATACGCGCGGTATCGCGATCTACGCGCGAACAAATAAACAATACTCACGGCCGTGCCGGGCACTAATGTGCCAAAAACAACATAAATTAACCTAAATCGGCCAAAAAAAGGAAAAACAAATGGAAAATTAAAAACGAAAAAAAAAAGGCAAAACGATAATTCCTAATGACTAAATGAGCCGCTGCTCGGCGACCGCTGTCGCATGACTTAACCTACCTTAATTTCTATCGCGCCGGACGGATCGAAATAAAAATAAAAAAACGCTGTGGTCAAAACTAAATGAACTGTATTAAATTTACTGGTAAGCCTTTGGCTCCCTTGAAAATCCGTCCTCGGAACGCTTGCGCTACCTCTATTCTATCTCGGGGACATTTCCGCCGTCCCATGGGGACTCCTCCCCGGACGATGGGCTTTGGAAGTCCTCCGATGTCTCCTCCCGCTCGTCCGGCGTCGTGGGTCGCGGCATCACCGTCATCGTCACCGTCTCCCGGACGGTGACCACGGACCGCTGTATCCGAAAGGCGCCTCCCCATGCCTCTGCCGCCCTCCGGATACCCTCCGTCTCCGCCGGGGTGCCTCGGTACCCGGCATCCGTCGTCCTCTGCCTGGTCCAGTCCATCAGGGCGCCACCACCGGCCCGTGGGACCGCGTTCCACCCGCTACACCCCGCGGTTGCTTGGGGCACCGCGGTCGGCCGTCGGCTCACTCTCTGCAACTCCTCGGATGAGAGTCGCCGCAGGACAACCTGAGGCTGGCCCAAAAGCTGCGCACGCACTGTTTTAGCGTACGGCTGCAAGGTTTCCCTCGAGCGTGATTCTGTCTTCCCTTGCACGTGCGTCAGTTTGTATAGGAGGGAAATGGTACGCACGTATCGTCGCAAAACGACTCCCGTCGACAAGGAGCAACTCAAGAATGCAGTTGTGGCGGTGAGAAAAGATAAAATGAGCGCTTATGCAGCCGCAAAACAATTCGGTGTCCTGAGAACCACGTTGAACGACTGGCTGAAGAAGAACAACCAGGATTAAATAGAACACGTGGATGAAGTGGTCGTACGATATAAAGGAGGCTTATCGGTGAGTAGGGGAGACCGGGGCGAAAACGTCTACGGGGTGAGACCGTCAAATTAAATATCTCGGAACCTGTATATTGTGCGAACTCGCTATTAACATTGTAAAAGCTGCTTATGGTATCCATGCGACCAACGGAGTTTCGGCAGGTTACCTGCCGTGTTATGATTTTTACGAGGGCAAACGTGTTTTCGGAAGGTGAAAGTGAAATTTTCTGCGCGTGGAAATTTTGTAATATCTGCAATAATATTTGCTCTCCAAATCTCGAGGTACGTGATTATAAAGAGTAATGCATGCTGAACACGAATCCAGTGTAGTTTTTTCATTATAGTTGATGTCTAATATTTCGTGGGCGATCAAACCTGAAATTTGTGTTTGGGGCTAAGCCATCAGTAAGCACCCGGGGCGGGTCCAGCAGTCTTGTCACTGTGGCGCGCCAGGCGCACAACTTCAGCTCACGGCGATTTTAGGTTAGGTTGTAACCGGGCACGTTAAGTTGTAACCGTACGGAGGAGTGATGTTCCCCCCACGCTACTAATCTGTGTCCACGACACGGTCGCCACTCGATTTTTTCCACGAAACCGAGAAAGGATTTTGAATGACTTTACGAAATTCCCGATTTTTCGAAACCCCGCTGATTCCCCTTTTCGGATATGGTGGGGTTTGCGCGCGTCCTTATCGATGATTACGCATCTCCCTGCGTCCACATCACCTACCATCGGAGTAGGCTGATTTTGGAACAGCCGCATTCTATTTCCGCCGACCCCATTTATCGTTGTGGTCGTACCTTGGACTTTATGCGATTAACCCCGCGATCTTTTTACCGACGCGTACTCTTTGATCACTGAATCTTTAACTTTTAGTACGGACTTTGTCCGTTGAATCTACATAACATTTGTTCACGTTTTAACGCGCTAGTGTGTTAACTAAACTTTTAACACAAAATAAATTAAAGCTATGTGCCCATGGCACTGAGTCGTGATATATCCGTTTCTTTCAACGTTATTCAACGCGAGAAACTACATAACTATTCAGTCGTACCTATTTATATTACCTATATAAGCTAAATGACTAGCTTTTAACTGGGCTTCTCTTATCGACAGAAAACAAATGTGGAACAAAATAAATCTGGAATCTCGAATCTCAGAAAACAAATAATATTTTTAATATTGTCGCACAAAATAATTCCCACGCCCTAGGCATCACTATATGTGCCAAATTAATCCGGCGTGTGTACAAAATTAAATAAACGAAATGAAATGCTCAACGAAATTGGATCTTTTTAATCCCGCTTATCGTGAATACTTATTCTACAAACGACTTATATACTAATTGCCCAACGGGGACTATAAACTTACACGCATCTGCACGCAGTCTTACGGAGTTAAATCTTCCGCTTCCCGAGCATGTCGCTCGACACCCTGGATGCGTCCCTGATCGCCGCAAGGATGTATTTTTGCTGCCTCAGCCCGTCACTCCCGGCTCCATCCTCTGCTGCTTCCGGCGTCTCAGTGCTGGATTTTTTATCCGCCCGCTTCCTTGGCGGAATGAGCGGGTGGGGAAGCACCCTGTCCTCCACTATCGATGGGCCCTGCTTCCGTTTGGCGGCAGTCGCCGCGATTGCAACCGTTGGTTGCAAAGTCACGCGTGACACAACTCATTCGTTAAACTACCGAAATATTCTCAAAGTTCGCGTAGCACGGTTGCCACTCGATTTTATCCGCTAAATCGAGAAAGGTAAGTATACTACTAACCGTATCCGCCGACTAATTCTCTCCTTTTTCTGTTTCAGGTGTTCCGGACTGCTGCTGGCCGCTCTGCGTCTCGTCTCACGGATGGACCTCCTTCGTAGAAGCCGCTTACTACCAACGATGCTCAGGACCACTGGATCGTCACGGATGAAGCACCCACAGGATCGTCGCAGAATCTCAGGTAAGTATCGTATACCGTATGCTTATAGCGTAAGCAATGTGCATTTACTCGCACTTAATTTCCGCAGGAATGGTGATTACGCATGAATCTCCCGCATGGAAGGTGACTCAGGATGGGTCACAGGATATCGTCGAATGATTTCCAACACTCAGGATATCTCTTTATATAACACTGTATTTATTTAGTAAATTTCGAATAAACAGTCATTCAGTTCGATCGACAATGATTTACAGTCACTCTTGGTGTATCACCGTCGTCGTATATCACAGTTCGCGTGTCGCGTGTAAAATCGACTATTTTCCGAATATGCGCGTATCTCGTTCCACAACACGGGTATCACCGGTCGTAGCGAGAATATAATATATCCTCCCGTATGATCGTCCTTTGTTTCGTACACGGATGTGAAATTTCGCGTTATTCACATGTGTCGCACGCACTAACACCGATACGTGATATTTCCGGATATCGCTCCGTACGCGGGCTTCGTCGGTTGTAACGAGAGACTCCATTGTAATACGCGAAACTCCGGCTATGTGTCAAAATGAGTTAACGCTTCAAGCTCTCCCGACAGACTGCTCGTACATGATACGCATATCACGCACTATCTTTATTATCACGAGATTTTATGTTACTCGCACTTTCACGGATCATCGGTTGTATCGAGAACGTTCGAACATCGCCACGTATGTCAAAACATGTTATCGCGTCGCGCTCTCCCAATAGACTGCTCCTGGTCGATCGCTCGCCGCGTCGCACGTTCCCACTCCTGGGCGCTACTCCCACTCTTGTTGTTTGTCACATCGGACCATCGGTGATCACGTGATCGTCGCATGACGGTAACTGCGTATGGAACAAACAACTGACAAACAGAGAAGAATGTTGTTTTGTTTCCCGGTTATTTCGCGCTCGCTGGAGACTATTCGCAAATACATCTCGAGAATATTATATATATTTCACAATTTCACGGATCTCTCCGAGATACAAAATTATGGATGTTTCTTAGGATCTACGCCATGGATATCGCTCGCATATAACTTTTATGCTCGACACTGTCTTTTATGCACGCTCATATGTCACAATTTTGACGGTTGCGCGTGTGCTATGATCTCGGCGCACAATCATCCGATTAACGCGGAATCGCGCTAACATCACTAATTAACATCTCGTGAAGCGAGTTATTATGACTAATCGCCATTCGAGATCCGTGTGCGAGGTTTTCGCCGCACATTTGTCGAATCGACGCGGGATCGCGATATCTGTGTTAATTACAACCTCGGAAATGCATCGGTATGGGTTTTGTCCCTGTAGACGATGTGTGCGTCGATCTCGGCGCGCAGAGTTCGCAGGTCGACGGGACCTGGTGCGCTGCATTCCCGGGGGCTCTGCGAAGCGATCGCACGCGGTTGTCCCTGAGGAAGGTGTCCGTGCTGGGTGTTTGTGGCACCCAGGTCGGATCGGGCCGAAACTCGATATTTGGCCTATTTCGGACCTCGGTAGACCATCTCCGGTGGTCCCGTGGCTGTACGGGGTGTGTGCTACTATCTCGCGGCACAGTGATAAAAAATCTAATCGAACGTCATGGATGCCTTAATTGACATCCCGGAAACACATTCGTAACATTGGTTCACCCGTATCATGTCTGTGCTAGGATTTTCCCGCACACACCTCGGACTCGGTCGAAATGTCAATTATCACGCTCATCGGTACTCGACTGACGCGTAGGTATCGTCCTCCGCAGGAGTTGAGAGTTGTGCGGTGATTTTGCCGCACACTTGTCGGACAACATCGAGGACACGTGAGGCGTGTTCCTCGCGACTCATAATGTCACCTTGGATAGTCACCTCCCGTAGATGACGCGTGTGCTCGACTCCTAGTGCACACTCGGTCGTCGCGGACGAAAATTGTTTATTCGCGCGTCAAGAACACTAACCAGTCGCGACATATCAAAATTCCACGCGAAATTGCTGTGTGACGCGATTTCGGTGCACATAGTACTATCAACCGTATAACACGCTCGAGTGCGCGTAGCTGCTTACGCTGACGCGCAATAACGCTGAATCACGGGGTAGTTCCCGTTTATTTAAAAAAATAGCGAGTCGGTAGGAAGACTCTATTATCGAGGTTTCATACAAGTCAACTGCTGTAACTCAACACAAAATCATACATCGTATCGAAACGGTGGAAAGGAAAATATCTTTATTAGATCAATTTATCGCCACCGTGGGCCTTTGGCACAAAACAAAAGAAAATCATAAATCAAATGAACGAAAACAATTTTTGTTTATCCGCTCTGGGCGACCATCCGTCACTCAGAGACATCGCTGTCGTGCATACGCGTGCACACATATATGTATATCTATGTAACTTATATTTATGAGTATTATATTTTAATCCTATAATCAACGCATCTTATATAGTATATTGGACGCATTACAATAACTAAATTAATGTTAACCGCCACGCTTGGCGTTTAATAAAAGGAACTTAAATTTCTCCCGGCCGTTGGATGTTACGTCGATTGTACACATGGTTATCAAATAAATGAAAACTACGCGTGCACATATAAAATGGACATTTATAAGGTAAATGTGATTATTCGGCTCGGGGATAATGATGTGGGTGCAAGCGTGCTCGCTCACACGCGCTGTTTGGGCGCGGCCTGCGCCCAGTCGGCCAGGTCAGACTCACCGCCGGCTCCTCCGTCGCTGTTTCTGACTGCCTCGTCCGCGATGCTGCCACCGGCTGCAAGGTTTCCCTCGAGCGTGATTCTGTCTTCCCTTGCACGTGCGTCAGTTTGTATAGGAGGGAAATGGTACGCACGTATCGTCGCAAAACGACTCCCGTCGACAAGGAGCAACTCAAGAATGCAGTTGTGGCGGTGAGAAAAGATAAAATGATGCAGCCGCAAAACAATTCGGTGTCCTGAGAACCACGTTGAACGACTGGCTGAAGAAGAACAACCAGGATTAAATAGAACACGTGGATGAAATGGTCGTACGATATAAAGGAGGCTTATCGGTGAGTACTTAACAATTATAATCTACACCTACACCTGCCACTGCGCCGAGAAAGAGAGGTTGGCCCAAAAAAATGCCACACAAACAGAACCGCAGCCTTCGACGAGCAGTGGGCGTAAATCCGAGGACTTGGATAATACGTGCTGCGTGTGCTCAGAGAAGTTGACAAAACAAAGAGCATAAGGGAAACAGTGCATTGCGTGCGAGCGTAGGGCACATAACACATGCGTGCGCTTGTCAGGATCTGTATTCACGTACCTAAATTGTTTTATGGAATAAAACAATTGTTTTTTAATAATGTTTCGCATAAAAATTAAAAAAAATAAATTTTATATTTCTTTCTTAAAAAACAATTATTAAAATGTATTATATCATTTTTCAGGATCAGATGTACGTATTTGTATTGAAAATGCAGTGCGACGGATCAGCCCCGGGGGGGTGACGGTTCCACCCCGGCATTTTTGAGATTTCAATTTTTCCACCGTTATCGTTTTTGCTCTATACCGGTTAAACAAAGCGACGTAGACAAAAAATTTCCATATAAATTTTGTAGCTATAGGTTCACTCTTTACAATGGTATACCACATTTAACTAAAATTATTTATTTTGTTGTTAAAAATCGGCACCGAAAAAAAACTGACGGCTTAGCCCCGGTCTCCCCTACTATTTTAACTGAATAAGGACAACGATAAAAATAATTCAAGGAAGAATGCAATGGGAGTAATAATAATAATAATTATATTTCGAGGTCTAGCAGAGCCAAGTTTTTTTTACAAGAAAAATGTATTAATTTTAATAAAACATGTTTATTTTGTAATGTTATAATTGTTTATAACTCTCAGACCTCTGTCTGTAATTGTTTGTAATTAAATGTTTTATTTTATTGAAAAATACAAATATAAACTTTGTATTTAAATATCTTATATTCCTTTGTTGGATTTAAATAAAAATTTTAATTTTATAAAATTGTTATCATACATTCTTTTTCTAATTGACACAATTATAAAGATTCTTCATCAAAGTAGTGCAACAATTATTTTTTGAGATAATATATATAGGTATTCTTTCTTTATAATTGGCGCAATTTACAGATATTATTTCTTTTTTATTATAATCACTTGGATTGAATAAAAGGTAACACAATTTTGTGATGTCACTTGGGTTGTAATATTTTTTTTAAATAAAAATATTACTTTGATTTTTTCGAGGTACAAAGATTACTACGTGTACCACTTGTTACTTAGGTTTTGTCGAGGTACAAATATGTTACTTCGATTTTTTCGAGGTACAAAGGTATTACGTATACCACCCGTTACTTAAGTTTTTTGAGGTATAAAGATAACTACGTGTACCACTTGTTACTTAGGTTTTTTCAAGGTACACCACGCATGCTTGACGTCTTTTTTTTACCTTTTTGAAAAGGTAATTTTGTACGGATAGATATTTATATACAAAGAGCACCTTGGTAAGGTAAAGGACGCGCGAGGTCTAGTGATATAGATTTCGATGTTAAAACTTGATCTTAATTTTCAGTAAAATTTGTGTAGAGTAACTTGAATCAGGCAAATAACTTGTAATGGTAGGAAATTATAAAAAACCTAAATAAAATTTTAATGTGTAATAGGACCTGAAGGTATCTATATATAATTAAGTTATATACTATACCTGAGTATAGATAAAAGACTTTTGTGAAGATAGATATGATAGGTGTGAGATAGGTTTTAAAACCTGCGTCAATATTTCTTTAGTTATGTTTTGCGAAATTCCATGCACATTTATACCTCTATAATTTTTTACAAAACAGGTCCCCCACCATAATAGCATGGCGTGTTCCAAACTCGTAAACAGATTCTGATCTCGCTCGCCGTGTAAATTTCTCGATGAACTTTTCACGGTCAGCGAGTACATAATATACCGTAATATTATAAATTCACCGTTCGTCTCGATATTTGGGACCCGTTCTCGCCCGAACGTTTACAGATTCGGCGAAATCACGATTTCTTAATGTTCTAGCGACTCCATTTGTACGTAGAGTCATTCCGCGCCGCTCTACGACCGACCGCTGTGTTGGTCGTCGATCTCGCTCGCGCCTACCGCTATGCAGCACGGCACCCACGCCTCGGTATGCCGGGCCGCTGCTGCGCCTGTTCGCATCGCCGCTAGCCGTCGCGAATCTTTTGGTTCGCGATTTCGCTTCCGATGGCATGCTCGTGCACGGGATACCTTTCGGGCGTCTCCAAGTACCCTCCCGAGTATTCCCGGTATGAGATTTCGATCGAACGAACTCTCGTTCCTGTATTCGGGCTCCAATGCACGGGCATGTCCGTTCTCGCTATGTGCGTGTTACGGTAGCGCCGGACAATCAACCAATCGCGGTTATCCTCGCCATTCGTCCGTCGTTCGCGTTTCACCGAACGAAGCCTCGATATCGCGCCACGTTCCCATCGACACGTTAGCTGAGTGTCTGGGACTCGAACAACAATGACGTTGTATATGCCTGACACGTCGTTCGCGTTTTCGCAAACGAAATCACCGCAGCGCGCCGCAAAGCCGATAATTGTATTTTCGATCTTTCCACGATCGTCTGTGTTAATCTTGAACGTCAGGGATTTCACTCGGTCGCGCGATCGCTAACGAAAATCCCAACGGATATCGCGATTCACTAAATCACGTTCCTCGCGCGTCTTTCATCCTCCCCTTCGTTGTCGCTGTCGCGTTCACGACTACCGTCCGCGGTTTCCAACACAACGAAACTTATCTATATATATATATATCTACATTCCGACCCGTCGCTCTTGCCCGGTGTATCCGTCATTTATCGCGGTTTCGACATCTTATTCGCACGCGGGTAGGAAAACATGGAATGAGGGAAATCTTTCCAATCTGGATATATATTTGTTTCACACAAGTTATTTATTCACCTACGCGCTCTCCGCTCTTGACAACTTGTATCTATATATTTGTTTCTCTGTTGTTTCGCAACTTTGTCATGTCCTCCTCACGAGTGTACGAGTGTGTGTTATTCTTATACACTAATACAATTAATCATACCTATAATATAGCGCGTAACTTATAAAGCTAATCGTAGTTCGTTCCCGTGTTCGTTTATTACGACGTAAAGTAAAATAAAAAGGGAAATGTGGGAACTCTACTCTCGAGATGGATCTCGAACGCAAAACTCTAAATGTGGCATGACAAGGGATCGGGGTACGTTGCGTCGACACGGATTCTCCGCGTCATGGGGCTTGTGGTAGGCCGCCGTTGACTCCGTCGCCCGGGATGTCCCTCGTCCGTCCGGTTTGTCCGCTCCGTCACCACGGCTGCCGTATCCTGGCCGTTTATCGCTGCTGTCGCGTCGCCGTGGAGTATCGGATGTCGCTCGACACGGGTGATCCTCACCAGTGGCATCGTTAATGTACGATCATCCCCGATTGTTGGCGCTGGTTCCGCTGCTGTCGTTCCAATCTCCGCACGCCCCGGAGACGCCGATGAAGCCGACACCGTCGGTTTCAAGGTTGTGACCGGACAGCCTATAGGAATGATAATCCACGATAATTAGAAAATAATTATTTTCAGCCTTTACCGGTCGGAGTTGGATCTCGCGCACGACTCACTCTCTCTAATACAACCGATCGATATGGTCGCCACTCGGTTTGACCTATAAACCCACCGAGAAGGTAACGTAAGTGACCAACCTTTTGTAGGTCCTCGCTAATTCCCCCTTTTTCTTCTGTTTCAGGTTCCCCGTTGGATGCCCGGGTGGATCTCGCTGCCCAGCTGGATCTTCCACGCCTCTGTCTCAGTCGTCCGCTGGATCGCCGTCACGTCGTTGGAACAGGTAATTTCGTAGATCCACCGTCGCAACCAAGTTTTAAGGATTCGAGGAAGGATAAATTCACAGGGTAAGTTAGCTTTCGCAAATAAACACTCACTGTGCTCTGCTTTTGATTTTGTTTAACACTGAATTTATTTCAGATCAATTTCAAACACACACACGGATACGTCGTGGTTACAGAAGAATGATATCGGCCGCGTAGCGCCTTTGCGTGGCTACGGCTCTCGAGATGTTCCTTCGCACGGAACTCGAATCGCGGAATATAATCTCTGATATTCGCGTCGCTAATCGTAATCGCTTTCGAACACTGGAATCTCGGTAAACGCACTCGGACCTGCGGATGAGGGCCGGTTGTCGAAACGAGCATCGAATTTCGCCAACGTAATTCAATGTTCCCGGTTTCGTCACCAAACTCGCGTAATTAACCCCGATTTGCTGCGTATCTATACGGATCGCTTGTTACTCTCGCGTTACAGTTATTTAGCTCTTCGCTGAGTGTTCTCACTCCACGCGTTAATTAATAACGACTTGACTTTACTCGGTTATCGCACCGTACGCGGGTTCAATGCCGGTTTTAACAGAGATCTGATACAACACGTCCGCACTGTTCAGTATCTCACGGCGAAAGACCTTTACTCGGTTGTCGCACCGTACGCGGGTTTAAGTCCCAATTTTTCAGGAGCCGGAACGATACGTCCGCACTGGTTAGGCTCTCGCTGGGAACCACCTTACTCGGTTATTGCACCGTACGCGGGTTCAATGTCGGTTTAACAGAGAGTCGGTACGACACGTCCGCACTCGTCGACTCTCCACGACCAAAGACCATGGTTCTCTACGCGATCGTCGGTTGTTTGTCTCGCGATCGCCCCACTATCAGCCGCATTCCATTCTCGCTGGCTTTTGTTCGCTCGCCACGTTCACGCGTAAACAGGGTCCCCCACCATAATAGCATGGCGTGTTCCAACTCGTAAACAGATTCTGATCTCGCTCGCCGTGTAAATTTCTCGATGAACTTTCACGGTCAGCGAGTACATAATATACCGTAATATTATAAATTCACCGTTCGTCTCGATATTTGGGACCCGTTCTCGCCGCCGAACGTTTACAGATTCGGCGAAATCACGATTTCTTAATGTTCTAGCGCCTCCACTTGTACGTAGCGTCGCTCCGCGCCGCTCTACGACCAACCGCTGTGTTGGTCGACGAACTCGCTCGCGCCTACCGCTATGCAGCACGGCACCCACGCCTCGGTATGCCGGGCCGCTGCTGCGCCTGTTCGCATCGCCGCTAGCCGTCGCGAATCTTTTGGTTCGCGATTTCGCTTCTGATGGCATGCTCGTGCACGGGATACCTTTCGGGCGTCTCCAAGTACCCTCCCGAGTATTCCCGGTATGAGATTTCGATCGAACGAACTCTCGTTCCTGTATTCGGGCTCCAATGCACGGGCACGTCCGTTCTTGCTATGTGCGTGTTACGGTAGCGCCGGACAATCAATCAATCGCGGTTATCCTCGCCATTCGTCCGTCGTTCGCGTTTCACCGAACGAAGCCTCGATATCGCGCCACGTTCCCATCGACACGTTAGCTGAGTGTCTGGGACTCGAACAACAATGACGTTGTATATGCCTGACACGTCGTTCGCGTTTTCGCAAACGAAATCACCGCAGCGCGCCGCAAAGCCGATAATTGTATTTTCGATCTTTCCACGATCGTCTGTGTTAATCTTGAACGTCGGGGATTTCACTCGGTCGCGCGATCGCTAACGAAAATCGCAACGGATATCGCGATTCACTAAATCACGTTCCTCGCGCGTCTTTCATCCTCCCCTTCGTTGTCGCTGTCGCGTTCACGACTACCGTCCGCGGTTTCCCACACAACAAAACTTATCTATATATATATATATCTACATTCCGACCCGTCGCTCTTGCCCGGTGTATGCGTCATTTATCGCGGTTTCGACATCTTATTCGCACGCGGGTAGGAAAACATGGAATGAGGGAAATCTTTCCAATCTGGATATATATTTGTTTCACACAAGTTATTTATTCACCTACGCGCTCTCCGCTCTTGACAACTTGTATCTATATATTTGTTTTTTCTGTTGTTTCGCAACTTTGTCATGTCCTCCTCACGAGTGTACGAGTGTGTGTTATTCTTATACACTAATACAATTAATCATACCTATAATATAGCGCGTAACTTATAAAGCTAATCGTAGTTCGTTCCCGTGTTCGTTTATTACGACGTAAAGTAAAATAAAAAGGGAAATGTGGGAACTCTACTCTCGAGATGGATCTCGAACGCAAAACTCTAAATGTGGCATGACAAGGGATCGGGGTACGTTGCGTCGACACGGATTCTCCGCGTCATGGGGCTTGTGGTAGGCCGCCGTTGACTCCGTCGCCCGGGATGTCCCTCGTCCGTCCGCTTGTCCGCTCCGTCACCACGGCTGCCGTATCCTGGCCGTTTATCGCTGCTGTCGCGTCGCCGTGGGGTATCGGGTGTCGCTCGACACGGGTGATCCTCACCAGTGGCATCGTTAATGTACGATCATCCCCGATTGTTGGCGCTGGTTCCGCTGCTGTCGTTCCAATCTCCGCACGCCCCGGAGACGCCGATGAAGCCGACACCGTCGGTTTCAAGGTTGTAACCGGACACGTTAGGTGACGCGTGACACAACTCATTTGTCAGACTACCGAATTTACTCAAAGTTCGCGTAGCACGGTCGCCACTCGTTTTTACCCGTTAAATCGAGAAAGGTAAGTACACCACTAACCGTATCTGTCGACTAATTCTCTCTTTTTTTTCTGTTTTGGGTGTTCCGGACTGCTGCTGGCCGCTCTGCGTCTCGTCACGGATGGACCTCCTTCGTAGAAGCCGCTTACTACCAACGATGCTCGGGACCACTGGATCGTCACGGATGAAGCACCCACAGGATCGTCGCAGAATCTCAGGTAAGTATCGTATACTGTATGCTTATAGCGTAAGCAATGTGCATTTACTCGCACTTAATTTCCGCAGGAATGGTGATTACGCGTGAATCTCCCGCATGGAAGGTGACTCAGGATCCGTACAAAATTACCTTTTACAAAAAGGTACAAAAAAAGACGCCAAGCACGCGTGGTGTACCTCGAAAAAATCGAAGTAATATATTTGTACCTCGAAAAAATCCAAGTAATATCTTTACCTCGAAAAAATCGAAGTAATATATTTATACCTCGAAAAAATCCAAGTAATATCTTTACCTCGAAAAAATCGAAGTAATATATTTGTACCTCGAAAAAATCCAAGTAATATCTTTACCTCGAAAAAATCGAAGTATATATTTATACCTCGAAAAAATCCAAGTTAATATCTTTACCTCGAAAAAATCGAAGAAATATATTTGTACCTCGAAAAAATCCAAGTAATATCTTTACCTCGAAAAAAATTAAGTAACGGGTGGTATACGTAATACCTTTTGTACCTAAAAAAATTGAAGTAATATATTTTTACCTCGAAAAACCTAAGCAAAAAGTGGTACACGTAGTTATCTTTATACCTCGAAAAAATCCAAGTAATATTTTTATTTAAAAAAAAATACAACCCAGTGACACATCACAAAATTGTGTTACCTTTCATTCAATCCAAGTTATTATCTAAAAAAAAAAAAAGAAATGATATCTGTAAATTGCGCCAATTATAAAGAAAGAATATATATGTCTCAAAAATAATTGTTGCACTACTTTGATGAAAATCTTTACATTGTGTTAATTAGAAAAACAATGTATAACAATTTTATAACATTACAATTTTTTATTTCAATCCAACAAGGAAATGTAAGATATTTAAACACAGTTTATATTTGTATTTTTTAGTGGATATAACAATTTTATAAAATTAAAAATTTTTTTAATTCAACAAGGGGAAAGCAAGGTACCTAAACAATACAAAGTTTACAAGTTCATATATGTATTGTTCAATAAAATAAAACATTTAATTACAAACAATTACAGACAGAGGTCTGAGAGTTATAAACAATTATAACATTACAAAATAAACATATTTTATTAAAATTAATACATTTTTCTTGTAAAAAAAACTTGGCGCTGCTAGACCTCGAAATATAATAAAGTACTAGGTCGAGTTACATTAGATACAAATTAAAATTAAAAGAAGCTTTTTTTATAATAAAACTTAAATACTAAAGAAACGTAATCTTAAACCTACTTCGCATAATCGTTGTGACAACGCACGCCTTACAAATGTAAACTTATCCTACACTTATACTATACTTAATTCTAATTGTTGTACAATATATGTAAACTTATCCTATACTTATCCTATACTTAATTCTAATTGTTTTACAATATATATGACGGACGCTTTACAAACGTTAACTTATCCTATACTTAATTCTAACCGCTTTCACAATATTTAACGCACGCCTTAAAACATTAAACTTATCCTATGCTTAATTATTAGTCGCATCACTCGCCGTTACTGCCCGTATCACTCGCTCGCACATACACACGCTGATAATTATTGTTATTACTGTCATTGCATTCTTCCTTGAATTATTTTTATCGTTGTCCTTATTCAGTTGAAATTATAGTACTTTATTATATTTCGAGGTCTAGCAGCGCCAAGTTTTTTTTACAAGAAAAATGTATTAATTTTAATAAAATATGTTTATTTTGTAATGTTATAATTGTTTATAACTCTCAGACCTCTGTCTGTAATTGTTTGTAATTAAATGTTTTATTTTATTGAACAATACATATATGAACTTGTAAACTTTGTATTGTTTAGGTACCTTGCTTTCCCTTGTTGAATTAAAAATTTTTAATTTTATAAAATTGTTATATCCACTAAAAAATACAAATATAAACTGTGTTTAAATATCTTACATTTCCTGTTGGATTGAAATAAAAAATTGTAATGTTATAAAATTGTTATACATTGTTTTTCTAATTAACACAATGTAAAGATTTTCATCAAAGTAGTGCAACAATTATTTTTTGAGACATATATATTCTTTCTTTATAATTGGCGCAATTTACAGATCATTTCTTTTTTTTTTTTTAGATAATAACTTGGATTGAATGAAAGGTAACACAATTTTGTGATGTGTCACTTGGGTTGTATTTTTTTTTAAATAAAAATATTACTTGGATTTTTCGAGGTATAAAGATAACTACGTGTACCACTTTTTGCTTAGGTTTTTTCGAGGTAAAAATATATTACTTCAATTTTTTGAGGTACAAAAGGTATTACGTATTACCACCCGTTACTTAATTTTTTTCGAGGTAAAGATATTACTTGGATTTTTTCGAGGTACAAATATATTTCTTCGATTTTTTCGAGGTAAAGATATTAACTTGGATTTTTTCGAGGTATAAATATATACTTGGATTTTTTCGAGGTAAAGATATTACTTGGATTTTTTCGAGGTACAAATATATTACTTCGATTTTTTCGAGGTAAAGATATTACTTGGATTTTTTCGAGGTATAAATATATTACTTCGATTGCTTCGATTTTTTGGTAAAGATATTACTTGGATTTTTTCGAGGTACAAAATTATTACTTCGATTTTTCTCGTTTTCTTGGTACACCACCCGTGCTGGCTTGGCGTTTTTTTTGTACCTTTTTGTAAAAGGTAATTTTGTACGGATATCATGCTTTTTTTTTGGTAATATTACGCATCTTATTATGAAACAGTTATATCTTATTCTATAAACAGTCTGTACCAGATGTAAAGCTAAAAATGTTATTACAGACCACTATATTTCTAAGGAAAACATCAATTTAATATTTGGCTTAGTTTTCTAGAAATAATATCTATAATCCTTTAGTTTTACATCCGTGTATATTTTGCGACATAAGATATAATCGCAAATGTAGCGTGATTAATGCTAATGCTATAAAGTGGTAAAATCCACCACCACCCCCCCCTCTCCGTCTTTTATAATTGAAATGTAGTCATTGATATGATATTAATAAAAAATGAAGAGACATGTTTAATGCCTCATAGAAAATACATACCATTTTAGTTTTTTCGAGAGGTGCAAAGATAAATAATATTACCATTTGACTTTTTTATTAACTATTTAAAAATTAAAGATATTACTTATATTACGAGGTACAAAAATAAATATTACGTATTACTGGGTTTTATAGACTTTGTTGAAAAAGGTAATTTCGCCCAGATATCACGCATTTTTTTAGTGATACGCATCTTATAAACAGTATGTGTAGGAAGGTAATAAAGGTGTTATAGACTATTATTTCTAAAGAAACAAAAATTTCATATTTTGCTTATTTTAGAAAATAATAGTTTGTAACATCTTTAGTTTTACCCCCTGTATATATTTTACTACATAAAATATATGATCGTAATGTAGTGTGATTAATGTTAATCTTCTTGGAACAATAAAATATTATGAAAGGGAAATACAATTTATTGATAGAAAATTAATATGTTGCATTTAGTAAAAACAATAACTTATATGTAATAAAATACACAGTGTATGTGGTTTCGAGTATTATGTACAAATAAAATGTGCATCTATATTTCATAATACTGCTTATATATATTATTTCTTACCAACTTTTCTAAAAATAATATATAAATATTTTTTGAACCATTAGGCCATCGTGCTTTTTTTATAATTTTTACATTATCATCAACTGCAACATTATTAAATGCAATCCCAAATCTGTCTGGTCTACACATACTTGTAAAACAACCTGTTCAATAGATTCACCATAATGAAATATAGCATTCATTACTTTATACTGCTGTTTAGCTATCGATACTGTAGTTGTTGGTTATGGCAGTTCTTAAATTAAACGTCTGTGGTATTTTCACTACTTTATTATCCTGTGATGAGAACAAAATTAAATGAATGATAACTATTTCCTTGGTCGACGTTAATCATTTTTAAATATTATATCATTTCCTGCACACTGTTCGCATGTTTTATCATGTGATTGACACCAATGTGAAAATGTAATCTTTAATAAATCATTAAGATTATAACTTTTCTTCTTCAAATTGTTAATAGAAATTGGAAAAACTATATTGTTATTAGTAGTAACTTTTGTATTATCACATGATTTGCACCGAGTGGTACAAGTGACTTGATGCTCTACCAGATTTCTTATATAATCATATTCAGTACAAATAGCAGTAAGAAATTCGAGAGCGTCTCGTTTTTTCGGTTCTTCACCATCACGACTCGTAAAACGCTCTCTAGCTTTGTCCGTATTTTATCAGCATTCAAATTATCTATATCTAATCGTTGGTCATATTTATGCGCTAGTATACATAATTCATCCGTATCAACTTTAAGCAACACTTTCCTGATATACTTGACTGGAAAGAAACATTGTAGTACTGAATTTGCGTAGCATGAAATTTATCTTCATTTTGCAAAACAGGTATCTTTTTTTCCACAATTTTTTGCAAATCTGTACTCTGTCCAGCTTGTTGATCTGACTCTTGAACAAAACTGATTACTTTCGACAATGTCCACGGAATATCTTTTACTTTCGGAAAACGTTTTTTTGAAATAGTAATCGTTTGTGCTTGTGGCAGAAATTTTTGTTTTAGCCGATTATATTCGATAATAGCTGTTTCACTTGCTGTTACAGATGAAGGATCAAAGTTAATTAAATACAATCCATCCAGCGATGTTACTCGGGACAGCGCACACATATACTTGACCACAACTAAATACAGAATTACCTATATCCATAATAGCGTTTTGCAAGCTTACTCCTTGGCTTTTATGAACGGTTATGCCATAACTCGGAGTTATGGGAAATTGTTTTCTGATAACATATGCTGTATCGGCTACATGCAATACTTGAACTTGACACTTACTCTTCAATAAAATACTCCAAACCAGACGGTAAAAGAAGTTTAATCTTTTCTACATAAGCCGTAGATGTATCCTGCACAACAGAAATAACTGTACCAATTGTACCATTTACGAGGCCCAAACTGGCATCAATATTGCGTCTTATCATAACTTTCGCTCCAATTTTAATTGCAATTTGTTTTGAAAGCCCAGCTGTTGTAGTATTATCATCCTCATTATCCGTCAATTTCTTTGCTACTCTTTGTCTGACAGATTTATTTCTACATTCCCAATTGTATCTTCAGCAATTAATAATATTTCTCTTGAAGCAATTACGACTTAACATTGCAGTGTTAAGAACATCGCACATATGACGAGTAGGCAGTAAACAAACGGTATCAGACGGCAAATTATCAATAAAATCACACAATTCGTATAATCTTGTTTCGAAAGACTCGCCTTTAAAAGATATTTTCTTTTCTCAAGAATCTCAGAATCAGATTTTGTCAATAAACCAATACGAACTCTCGAGAGTATTCACGATAAGATCCGTCTCCTTGCTGACGCATGTTGATCGTCAATTCATACTATTCAAATTCGTGCCACAAAATGTTTTTTGTAGTCCCCATACTGCCAATATATTACCAAGTTCTTCGTTCGATAATGGAACAAAGACAAATCTTCACGTACAGGAGGTAATTGAAGCAGATCTCCCAAATAAAAGAATATGCTTTCGACCAAACGAAGCCTCGTCAAAGGTGTCAAATATTTCACATAGACGCAAGTTTATATACATCAAAGTTAAATTAGATATCATTGACACTTCATCAATTATAATAAGAATAACATCTTTGAGATCTGCCCGTAAAACTTTCAAAACGTGTGGAGCTAATTGTTTATACTTAGGAGTCTGACCATGTTCAACAGGTAACTGCAGCAATCTATGAACTGTCAAACCATTGATATAAACGCTGCTATACCAGTAGGTGCTGCTACAGCAGTATTCTTGTTGCGATTTTGTTTTATCCAGCATACAATCGTTTAATTAAGAAACTTTTACCAGTACCTCCCTTCTCCACTAACGTATAATCGTAATGGTTTATAATTATCCGACGATATTATGGTGTTGTCGATATCCGACGATGTTATGGCGTTGATGACTCTATCAAATCTCTTTTTTGATCTGCGTTCAGCTTTGAAATCATTTCAGATACATCGATTTCCTGATCTAATTTGTCACCAAGATCCTTAAAATCTTGCATCGCTTCACCAGCCTCAACATTTTGAACACCTATTAGATTATCAGGATCGTCTTGAGACTCATGCTGTTTTTCCAACTCATTCTAAATGTTGTTGAACTAATTCCTGCGCAGTTTCAAATGCTTTTTGGCAATTCCTCTAATTTTTCATGATACTGCAATGCTTTCTCAAGATGTAACTTTCCCTTGTGAAATGATTCTGCATAAGTGTCACATCCATCTTTAAGATCTTCTATTTTCCGCCACGGTTTAAACATGAGCAGTAATGAAAAGAAATTAATTTTCCGGCTGCGTATTGACATTGTATCTATAGTGATCAATAAGATGTCCACGCTGTCGCCGTTTCAGATAATAACCATTCTTCATCTTATACTGTTCAATATTTTTACCCTTTGGTTTGATTTTCGAAATCTATACCATTGTGCAAATTCATAAAAGACATGGATTCCAATTCTTCCGGTCTCTGTGGATATGATCATCTATTATAGATGGACAAAATATATCTGTAGAATATCTCCGTCAAGAGCTTCAATTCCTTATAGCCTTTCACTTTTCTGTGGTCGTTTGATTAAACATTTAACCATCTAATAGTCGTATTCGATCAGTCCCAATATAAAGGAATTTACCTAGCAATCCATCAGCACCTCAAGAGCTCCACATTCCTATTACTATGCCTCGCATAGCATATTCCAAATTTTGCTATGCAATGATTCCTTTTCTCATTTTTACTATCAAGGATAGCATCAGATATTTCACTTTTCGCTGCTTTATTTATGTACTTAGTAATATACCAAGTAAGCAACGTGGATTTTTCACCAATATATTGTATATCGACATTCCTTCCATGACAGTAGAAGGACTTTATTATAATCATTTATGTTTGTCTCAGCATCTGTTCGAGGAAGATCATA